>PVJH01018004.1:0-46323 GCA_004026705.1 Nesogale talazaci
ACTTCTAACTACTTCCCCCATTGCTGACACCTGTCGACAGTTTTCTGTTTCCTCGTGGTTCCGAAGTGCAACACCCAGGCAGTGAATGAGTGTGACAATGTCCCTTCCTGGACAAAGACTGGGGGCTGCAGCTTGTGGAGCCCAGGGAACACAGGGGGTTCCACGTCAGGCTGCTGCTCATCTCGAGTGCAGCAGTTTGAAACCAGTGAGGCCACAAGAGAAAGATGACGCGTTCTACTCCAGGAAGAGCCCAGCTCCAGGCACACACAGGCAGTTCTGCCCTGCCCTCTCCTTGGCACCTCCGCAATGGCAGGGAGTGTGCTGCTTTGTGCCTTACTCCGTCTGCTCCTCTGACCTGCACACCCAGACTGCGTCCCACACTTCGAAGGAGCAATCGTATGAGTGCTAACGGTTCAGCCCTCACCTGTGGTATCAACCGCTCCATGGGAATTGCGCGCATCTCGTGTGATCCCGCTGGCCACAAGAGACGCAGGCTCAGTGTCGGGAACTTGGAAGCCACTGTCGTTAAGGGAAAGCGAACTGCGAACAGAAATGAAGCGGCTCAGACCGCTCCCTCATCGTCCAAGCACCCAGGCCCATCTGAGGCTCCTCAGCAGATGCTCGGGGTGCAGGGCATAGCCGCTGATGTCATTGTGGCCTCGGGCTCCTGGCGGTGACCTGGGTCCTACGCGGTTCCTCCGATGCCGCCCAGGTCACTCGGTTCATGCACAGCATCAACCGCTGCCTGGGGGTGTCCAGCTTCTCTCCAAGAGCCAGCGAACCCACCTCAGCCATCTCTCCCCACAGGTGACTCTCCATCTCCGGGGTCAGCCCTTGGCTTACATTCCAGCTCTTTCGTTGCAGTTCAGGTGGTTCTCAGTGCAAGGACCTCGGGTTTAAAAGAAGTCTTCTGCTCTTACCTCTTGGATGGCCAGCCTCCCCGCCCCCCCACCGCCTCTGTGAGAGCGGCCCCTATGTAGACAATCTCAAGCCTGACCTGCCCACCCACAGCCCAATCTCCGAGGTGGACCGCACGCTACTCAGTCCTGTTGGGTTGATGACAAGCTGATGACGCGCCTAGTAAACTGACCCATCCTGCAAGCCGCTTAGGCAGCTAGTGCATAGACCAGTGGGTTTTGAGGTTACAGGCTGGCCGATCATGTTCGGAGACTTGTGAATTCAGGGCAGGAAAACAGCATTCGACAGGCGACCCACCGCCCCCGCCCCCGCAGAGCAGCTGGAGGTCCTGAGAAGACGGAGTTGCACTAGAACACCGGGTTTATTTTGTTCTGTTAATTAGTGCCATCAGTGCCACCTTCACATTCGAAGACCAGGTTGCTAACCTATAAATTCAACAGTGCTACCTTTTCAAACAAGTGCTTCCCCAGTGCAAAAGAGAGAATTCACCATTAAATAATTCACCCCAAGCCAGAAAAACCTGCCCAGACCTGGCCTCTCTCCTCTCCTTTGCCTGTCTGTCCTCTGTCACAAGCAACACACACACACACACACACACACACACACTCATACCATTGCTCTGACATCTGCTTTGTGCCCACCTCTGTCTCTTGAGTGGGTTTAGCCGAGTGTCACAGGAGCGCTGGGAGTGGGGTGGATACTCATTCAGCTGAGCTCCCCCAGACGCATGGTTTGAAATCACCAACCTCCAAAAGACAAAGCAGGGGCTTCCTCCTCCTGTAAAGAGTTAGTCTCCAGCTGAGCCCTGGTAGTGTAGTGGTTGTGTGCGGGACTGCAGGACACAGGGCTGACGGTTCAAATCCAGCAGCAGCTCTCTAGGAGCAAGGCTATAATTCCTACTCCCACCAGGGCAGTGATCACACACACACACACACACACACACACACACACACACACAGAGTTAGTCTCTGAAACTCACAAGGGCAGTCCTACCCTGTCCTTTGGGTTCATCGACTCGATGATGGTGAGTCTGGCTTGGTTTTGAGTAATGCGCAACTTTATAGTTTCCCCTGGATAGTACCGGCGCACGGCCATAATTCACAGATAAAAAGTGAGAGGCGCAGCGAGGGCCTCAACTCGCCGCAGGCCGTCCATTAAAGTGCAAAGTTGGCACCGCAGAGTCTTCCGTCTCCAAACCTCTCTGCCTTTCAAGTAGCATATTTGCAGCAGACAAGTCAAGAATTTTCTTTCAGGCTGCAACTCTCTTCAGAGCAAATGACCTTATTGGGAAATGTAATTTCAGGCTTGAGGGCGGGGGCAATAAAAACC
Organism: Nesogale talazaci; assembly: GCA_004026705.1. Classification (NCBI taxonomy): domain Eukaryota; kingdom Metazoa; phylum Chordata; class Mammalia; order Afrosoricida; family Tenrecidae; genus Nesogale; species Nesogale talazaci. The sequence goes on from PVJH01018004.1 coordinate 2,248, forward strand.
CCAACAAAATTGGAAGCTTGCTCCCTCTCCATCAACAGCGAGTGTTGTCCGCCCTCTTCTGGTCAAACGAAAACCGGCAGCTATCCCTGAGCAAATTTTCAGCAGCAAGTCAGATGGTGGGGTTGGTACATTGACAGTGGACCCCGGAGCCCTGGGGGTGTCCCGGTGTAAGTGTTTGGCTGCTAACCAAAAAGTCCATGTTTTAAACCCACCATGCACGCCTGAAGAGGGAAACGTGGTGGTGTGATTCCGTAAAGGTTTCCAGCCACGGAACGCCGTTGTTGCAAGGAGGAAGACACTGACACTGAGGCTGCAAGAAGGTACTCAAGCGGGGACTGTTTAAGAGCAGCACTGGCAGGACTGGGCAGGGCTTCGTTCTATTGTGCATCGGATCAGAGGCCACCATCCATGCCTCTGAATGGAGGTCATGCCCGAGCATGTGGGATCACATCTGGAGCAAGACTTACCAGTGACCTTCACTAGATGGATGACACCGTCTTGCCGGCGTAAAGTGAGGAACTGGAGCACTTGCTGGTCAAGATGAAGGATTTCAGCCTTCCATATGGACAGCCAGTCAATATGCCGAAAACAAAATTCTCCCAAGCGGGCATCATGAGAAACGGAACAAAGGCTGAAGCTGACAAGGCTTCATCCCGCTGGAATCCACACATGATGCTCACGGAAGCAGCCGGGCAGATCAAGCAAGGCATGGCCTGCAGTCAGTCTGCACAGGACCTCTTTGACGTGTTGGAAAACACACATGCTGATATGAGGTCAAGTGGAAGTGTCCCTGACCTAAGGCAGGGTACTTTTCTATCGCCTTCTGGGCATGTGAAAGTTGGACATCGAATAAAGAAGGCAGAAGAAGAATCGATGTATTTGAATTATGATGCTGGGAAAGAACAGCCAAAAGACCCAACAGACCTGTCTTGGAAAAAGTCAGACAGAATGTCCCTGCGAGGCTGGGTTTGTGGGACATCCTCTCACTGCAGTGGGACATGCTATCAGGAGAGCTCAGCCCCTGTAAGGTACATCATGCTCGGTCAAATAGAGAGGCCATGACAAAGAGAAGATCCTTTGTGTTAGTCCGGGTAGACTAGAGAAACAAATTCATAGACACGCAGATGGATATAAGGGAAAGGTTTATATACAAAAGGAATGGAACATTGAGAAAGCATCACAACCCAGTTCAGTACAAGGTCATAAATCCAACATTAGTCCATACATCCAATACCAGTCTATAAGGTCTCCTTCTGACTTACAAAGCACATGCAGTCGAAGGTTCTGGCAGCGTTGGCAGGGGTCTCCCCATGGGTCCTCGCTTCCAGGACTCAGGGTCCATCAACAGCATCCAGTGCTGGCAGAAGCAACTTAGCACTGGCAGGGGTCTCCACCTGGCTTATCCAGCTTCAGAGGTCTGGTTCCATCAGGGTAAAGCTGTGTGACATAGTGGGACCCTCCAGTGGGCGGATGCCTGGTGTGAGGGGCAGAGCGGAGGCCTTTGCTTAGACTCTGATTGTATGAGTTGACTGTGGGTTCTTGGCCACGATCCCTGTCTGAGTCTAGTTTCGGCAAACCAGACTGGTTTTATGTGTAGTCCCCTGCTCTGCACTGGGCAGCAGGATGCAGCTGGAGTTTCAAGACTCTGGTGTGGCGTGCAAGTGCTAAGTGTCAGCTGGATGCATCGATCACAGTGGTCTGATCAGCACCCACGCCTGGGGGACACTGTATGTGGGGGGGCGGGAGGAGGTCAACCCTAACACAGTTACCCCTAACAATAGGATAAGTGCTTGACTCAGAGAAGGAGCCTAGGTGACTGGTGAGGAGATCCAGAGAGTGCCGAAAAAAAAAAAAAAGAATTGGGAGGAGGGCAGAGAGATGAAGGGAGGACACAGAAGGTAAGTTGGGCCTGTGAATAGAATTCACCCACCTTTCTCGTCTGCACCGCGCAGAGAGAAGGCGGAGGGCCGGTCAACGTGCTTCTCACCAGCCATCTCGGGCGAGTCGGCGGTGAGGGGCTTTCCAAGTTGAACATTCAAAACCTTCCTTCACTGACTCCATGGCTGCGAGTTTGGTTTTCCCAGATGTGGTGTCTGCCTACGCTGAATGACACCCCAGGCTGTTTGTTCCCCTCCTCTGTGGGAGACAGAGGGGCTTTCTGCTCCAGTAAGGATTCAGCCTTGGGAAACCGGAGGGGCTATTCTGCCCTGATCTAGAGAATCACAAGCTGTCAGAATTGATTCCCTGGCAGCAGGTTTGGGGGGGTTGGGGGTAGGGGTGGGGAGGAGAGAGTAGTAAAGAGAGTCTACTGCTATAGTGGCTATCCACTGGGCCACTAGCCTCAAAGTCAGCAGTTCAAAACCACCAGGTGCTCTGCGGGCTAAAGAGGAGGCTCTCTCCTTTGTAAGGAGCCACAGGCTCAGAAACCCACTGGGAGAATCCTGCCCCGTCCCAGAGTCGCTATGAGTTGGAATGAATTCCATGGCAGCGAGTTTGGCAATTTTGAGTCTGTCATGGCTATCTGCTGCCCTCTGGTGACCAAAATGAATAACGATAATATTACAAACGATAAGTTTCATCTGATTGACACGTCTCTATTCACCCAACAGATATTTGCAGAATACCTATTAAGTATCAGACACCATGCTAAAGCTCGGAGCTGGCCCCCTGGGTGACGCCGGGCCCAGCGCATTGTCAAGACGCCACGCCATCGCCATCATCTCCTCCTCTGAAGAGAGGACAGCACCGGAGTCACACGGAAGCGCTTTTCTTTTTCTCGTGCGGCGGCGGTTTCTCATGGAGGTTCCCCCACTCTTGTGCCTGTACTTCGAATGGTGGATCGGTGGTCTCCCAAGGTCCAAGGACTCACTGCGGACCCCCAAGGCGCCTTCGAGGATCGTGTGTTGGCACCAGATATGCCTGGGTAGAGCTGGGTGTTCTGGCTTCCTTGTTTTTTCTTTTTATGAATTATTCTTCGCAACATGTTTCTTTCCTTCATTTTGAAAAATCATTTGACTGGGGGCTCATACAACGCTTATCACCATGCCTGCATCCACCCGCCGTGTCAAGCACCCTGCTACATTTGTTGCCCGCCTCCATCAGGGCGTCGTGTTTTCATCATACGTAGGCCGAGTCACGTAAGCTTTGCCGTCCCCACCCTCCTCCGTGTACAGTTCCGTGACCTTGGCGTTGTGCCGCCCTCACCGACCCCAGCCCTGAGCGTTCCCATCAGCCTGTCTTCGAGGGGCACTGGGTGTTCTGTTCTGTTTGCCCTGGGAGGACATCTTCCTACAGAGAGAGCGTGACCTTTGCTGCCTGAGCATTCTTCCATGTACAGGTCAAGGGTATCCGTGGCCTTCCTCTCTTGCTGAGAGCTAAGAGGCCTTTAAGCACTTGCTGACAAAGATCAAAGAGACGAACTCGTTAAGTCTGGTGGACACCACGACATAAAGAAAATAAAGTCTTCACAACTGGACCAAAATGATAAACAGAAAACTGAAATTGTCAAGGATTTTATTTTACTTAGATCCACAATCAAAGCTTATGGAGGAAGCCATCAAGAACTCTATATTGCACTGGGCAAACCTGTTGTGAAAGACCATTGCAGAGTGTTCAAAAGCAGATGCCCCTCTGAGGACTAAGGTTCACCTGACTCAAGTCAAGGTCTTTTCAATGGCTTCATATGCATATTGAAAGCCGAAGAATGAATGTGGACGTCTGAAAAAAGGGCATGCCTTTGAAAAATGGTGTTAAAGAAGAATAGTAAATAACTCATGGATACTAAATAGATGCCAGAATCACAGGGGTACTGGTGACAGAAGAAATGCATTTAGACTGCCCCCTAGAATCAAGGACAGAGACTTTAGCTCATGTACTTCAGCCATGGCAGTAAAGACCAACCCATGGAGAAGACTATCATGCTTGGGAGTGGTCAGCAAAAAGGGGGACACATGATGATGGGGGTTGACTCAGTGACTATGACAAGGGGCTCCAACGTAGGGAAGTTGGTGTGGCTGTCACAAGACCCAGCAGGATCCCTTCCCCTTGAGGTCACTGTGGTTTGGAATTGACCCAGGAAGTCCTAGCAGCAAACATGATCCATGGATTGTCGACAGTAGGACATCTTTGCAAAGGGACTGTACAAATTTTACTGCCATCAGCTTTTATGGAGGCTTCTCTTAGCCTGCATTCTCCTTCATGGCATTATCTCTATTTCTCTAATTTAATGTGTATGAAATAGAACCCCATTGGTTTTAATTTCCTTGATTTCTAATGGGATTAACTGTATTATCATATTTATCATTTTTGGTTTTCTCCCATGAAATGCTAATCTGTATTATGCTCCCTTTGTTTATTGTGCTATTCTAATTGGTTTTTAGAGATTTATAAATATAATCAAGATATTAATTCCAAGTCAGTTTTACCTGCTTCTGATATCTTCTATTAGTTTAGGAGGTTACATTCTCACTTTTTGATACCTTTTGATGACTGCAAGAGAGTTGATTGATTGATATTTTCTCTTTCATTTTGCTCGGAACTTTAAAAGCGTTTTTCTAGAGATACATTCTACCCACATTTATGAAAAAAATCTCACGACCACAGAGTTGATTTTGCCTGCTGGTGAGCCTCTAGGCCAGAGCAGAATTGCCCTGCCGGTGTCTGAGACTGGAAGTCTTTACAGAATCAGAAAGTCTCATCCTATTTCCCAGGAAGCGGGGGCTGGTTTTGAACTGCTGCCTTGTGGTTAGCGGCGGTAAGGCCTAACCCACTGTGCCTCCAGGACTCCTCAAGTTTATAAAGGTCTTCTAAATGTTTTGAAACTTTATTTTTTAATAGTTCCTCAGGCACTCTCTCTATTTAACAGAAAGTAGGAACCTTATTTGAATTCCCCCCCAATATGGATAAGCGGTGATACCAGCACTGCTCACTGTGTAACCCATCCTTTTGCCTGTGCTCTGCAACGCCCCTCCCTTCCTCCAGCAACCTAAGCACAGGCGTGTGCATTTCCTCCTGGTTTTTCAACTTTATTGGCCCACCGAACTCTTCTGACCTCAGAATCATACTGCTTGAATGACGCAGCTTTTTGCTACACTGTGCGGTCTATTCACGCGGATTCCGTGATCGTGTCTGGCTTCAGTGCCTTGACTCTACATGGACATTTGCTCCTGTATTTCGCGAGATCACCAAAGGCTAGTAAAAGTGTCTGAGCTGAGTCACTTGGATGCCGCTACTTCCGACATTGTGCCCTGGGCGGGTAGATTATCACCCATGTCGATGCTCTTCCTCGTGTGTAAAAATGTGGCTATGAATAGTTACATTGATCATATTGCCACGAGCATCCAGTCTGAGAGAACAGGTAAAGCATAGCAATAGCCTGCTGTTGAGTCGACTCTCCCACAGGGCTGCTCCCGGGTTTTGAACCGCTGATTTCGTGCTTGACAGCCCACTGCTCACCCAGGAGCACTGCTAGAGCTCCTGCCTGGCGCCGAGAGGCCCACAGAGGGGGGTGTGCTGACCCTATCGGCAGAGTGGAGGGGTCCCAATGGGTTTTCCTAGACTGGGTGAGTCCCAAGAGCTCATCAACAGGGTACCTGAAAACCTGAGTGACCAGACGGTGTGCGGTCCCATTTCCACAGACTAAGATATTCGTAGTTTTATGTGTAAGTCATGTGATCGCAGGTTGTTTGGTCATTTATGCTAACTAACCTACGTCTTCTAAACTCAAAAAATTCTTTTTCGCTGTGCAATAGCAGGTGTGACTGAGCTCCAGTTTTTTTTACTGTGTTTTACTGAAGCCAGCTTCCTGTGCTATTGGAACTCTCACGGGAGTTGACTTTTGACAAGGTCGGCAGCACACTGCCATACCACAACACAGGGTGTTTCTCTGTTGAGAGAGACTGACCTGTGTTGTGTGACCTTGAGCACTTCTGCTTCCTGGGCACGGATGACCAAGAGCCTGCACACACACACACACACACACACACACACACACACATATATAAAGCCAAACCAGCTTCACACATTTTAGATGTTCCTCGGGGTAAAAGGAATGGATATGCATATGGATGAGAAGTTCTGACAGAGAGATCTCCAGAATTGTTAACTAGCTAGTGGCAGATTGTGAGATCCACCAAGAGACAAGCTTCTGGAGTGCTGTTTTGATTGGTTTGCCTCCTGGGTGAAACCGCTTTCCCACCACCTGCTTTGGAGTGACCTGGGTGTGGGACTTTACCTCTGTCCTGAAGATGCTGGCTTCACCCTCCAAACTGCCTTTTACGGACAGTCAAGAAGCAGAGGTTGCAAAGATTCCTGGGCTGCTGAGGACGCTGCTTTTCAAGCCCACTCCCAGGGCCCCTGGGGCGCGCCCATAAGCCTGTGCTGCTTCCCAGCCTCAGCCTCTGTCTGAAGCACTCTCTGCTGCCTCCACTCCTTTGGCCATTAGGATACAGCTGCCCGGTGCTCTAATTTATCTCTTTATGAATGAGTTACAAATGCCTTTTAATGAGCCACTCAAGAATAGATGCACATATATTATTTATGGCTACTTTGTAAAGTACAGAGCATTGCCATAGACAGCACTGTTAGTGGGTTTTCGCAGTGAGTGACTTTTCCATCAGAGATGTGTACCAGGGAATTGTGGAAATAGACAGTCTATTCATATTAAGTTTTTGACCATAGTAGTCGGTGTTAAAGTGACGATCATTAGTTTGAAGATAAACCATAGAGAAATGACCATGTATTGTCATCTTTTCTCTCTGCCCACCTTTTGAACTCTCACTGATCCATACCTTTCCTATGTGGGACCAAGATCATTTCATCCTTTCTGTCTTTCTTATTGAAACATCTGTCTCCATTGTGCCCCTGATTTAGTGACTTAATATTGTTACAATTCCCACAGATATGGCCTTACCATATAACCTTGTCTTTTTTCTTTCTTTTATTCCTAACAATTTTACATATTTATTTTGTTTAAGATATGTAGATATTCTCTTAGAAAAATATTAAAGCATTACCAATGTGGTCTCCTTTGACCAATAATACCAACTCCATCTCAAATACCTTATCCCTATGACTGTTGCATATTTATTGTTTATTTCTTCTGATTTTACATTGCAATATTTTCCTATGTTCTTATTTAATAAATCATTTTGTTCGGGGCTCTTACATCTATTCTAACAATCCATTCAACCATTATATCAAGCAGACAGGAACAATTGTTTAGCCTTGTCTTTCTACTTTAACTCCCAAGGTCATCTTTCTTAACCCGAGGTCTTCTTCCTGAATGAAGTTATGAAATTATGAGTGAGTGATTAAGTTACTCAGACCCTTCACATTCCAGTTTTACCTGGTAACTAACTCCATGTGCAATACTGAGCCAAGTCCAAAGAGAAAACTAGGGTCTCTTCTTCACCTGAGAATGGAGGTATGAGAAAGCCAAGAACTTGCTGCTGTGATTTCTGCCCTCATTTAGCACTTTGGAATTTGCAAGAGTGCCACTGAGGATCATGTATCTCTTTGTTACAATGTGAAAAATCTTGGTTTGGCCCTATATGATATAACATTAGATGTCCCCTTTGCGAGCATGAGCCACTATGTCTGGGGACTCAGGACCGTAGTCTGAAATCAAAGTCAATTGACATAACACAGCTCACAAAAAATGTGGTAGATACAACTTTGGTGATCAGTAACTGGCATCTTAAAAACTTCTGAGGGGCTGAGCCCCGGTGGTGTAGTGGTTGTGCGCGGGACTGCGGCCCACTGGGACAGAGGTTCAATTCTAGCAGTGGGGCTGGGCCTCCTACTCCCACCACTGGAGAGCAGTTATGCCCACAAAATTAAAAAAAAAAAAAAAAACTTCTGAAGAGCCATTTAAGATGCAACTATTGGTCTCTCCTCAACCAAAGAAATGGAAAGTGAAAAAAAAAATCAAAGGTGCCAAGATGTAGTTCTTCCAAAGGACTGATGGACCACTCAAATCCCAGCCTCCATGTTCCTGAGACCAGAAGGATGTAAGTGGTGTCCCACTACCATTGCTAACCTCTCTGCAAGAGTTTTCAGTAGGAGGTCCTGGGTAGGGTGAGAGAGAATGTAGAACAAAACTCAAAAGGATAAAAATGATCACACTTGCTCTTTAGACAGAGACTGAGGGGTCCCTGAGACTATGGTCATTAGACATCCTTCAATCTTCAACTTTCAACTAAATAGTTGACAGGCCAACCACATGAAGAAAGTGATATTAGAACTGGAGAAAGACTTGTTAACAACCTTTGATATACAGAGAACACAACTTACTGAAATAGAGGAGGAATCTATTGCTGGTGAAAATAGGGAATGCAGCCTTCGCTATGGATTGCAATTCAATGTAAAGAAAACAAAAATCCTCATAATTGGACAAATACGAATAGGTAACACCATGAAAAATGGAGAGATGGTTAAGGTTGTCAAGGATATTTATTGTGCTTGGATTCAGAGTCAATATTCAATCTTCAATTCCAGTGCCAATGGAAGCAGCAGCCACAAAATCAAATGTCACATTGCATTGGGCAGATCTGCTACATAAGACATCCTTAAAGTGTCGACGAACCAATGTATCACTTTGAGGACGAGGGTGCACCTGGCCCAAACCAAGGTGCTTTCAGTCACCTCGCATGCATGTGACAGCAGGACACTGAACTAAAACGATGAGAGAAGAGTCACTGCATTTGATTTATAGTGAGGAAGAATGCTAAATGAACATGCACAGCCAGACTGCTTCTTAGAAGTGAGGATGTTGAGAGTTGGTTGGTCTAACGAAGGTCAGCTATAGTGTCAGGAGAGACCAGCCCCTGCAGAAGGACATCACGTTCGGTAAAGCAGAGGGGCATCCATCGCAAAAGAGGAACACCTTCAGCAAGATGGACTGGCACCGTGGCTGCAACCATGAGCTCAAATAAATATAAGAACGATGTGAAGATGGAGCAGGACCCGACAGTGTTTGGTTCTGTTGGTCTCTGTGAGCGAGAATCGGCTTAATGGCCCCTTGCCACAGTAAATATGTGACCAGTAACTAGAGAGGCTCCCATGGCCTCCTGAATCTGTAAATAGGACTATATTCTTCTCTTTTCCCAGTTTTTGTGGTCCCTTACTAGGGCATAATGATGTTCTCTCTGACTTGATCTTTAATGCCTCTAGCTTTTTGGCAAATCAATGGAAGAACACTGTAAGGAGTTTGCATGGATCACAGTGGGAGGCAACCTTTAACTGTTCTTCTCTCCTCACCTGCTTCCCCGTCAGCCCAGGCACCATTGCTCGTTGAAGGCAATTACAGTATTTACAAATTAATCATATCCCCATTGGCTTTCCTAGTGTGATGGGTAGGTTTGTTATGCCAACATGGCCTCAGAAGATTGGTGGGTCTGTTGTGACAGTGTAACCAATGAACACATGGGATGAATTGAAGGGCAGAGATAGGAAGGGCTCAGCGAGTCTTGCCCTCTCTCTTGCTTTTGGATCTTTGGACCAGCTAGCTGCTTATTTGTCCTGTGCCTCGACCTCCAAGCAACACTACCTAATCATGGGACACCTAATCCTGGACTGTGGAGCTGTGAGTTGAGGTGCCTTTAAGCCCTACTTCGCCATGCTCCTGGGATATACATCTCTTGATCTGGGGACTGTTGGACTCTGTCATCTGGCTGACTGTTGGCGTCCTGCTCTGCTGTTTGCTGCCTGTGACCAGATAGTGTGGATTGCTCTACAGAGGACTACTCAGGGCCCTCAAGACTTGAAGGACTGCCAGTCTTCTAGCTGTCTCATGCAAGTGAGTTGCACCAAGCAATTTAATTTGTACTGCTTTATAGATTAATTAACTGCTTCTTTCTTATCTTATATACCTTTCTCTATATATAAATATATAAAGAGAATTATAAAAAAAGAGAGAATTATTAGTGTCCTGGTTTTATTTTTCTAGAGAACCCTCTCTGACACAGAGCAGGTCGGCATTGGCGATAGTCAAGATTTCTCCCAACTTCCAAGCTAGGTGAACTGATTCTACTTCATTCGCTGAGAGAAACTATGTTCTGGGAAAGCTTTGTTTGCTCTGAGCAACTGTTTTTGCTCATCTGGGGCAATTGCTCACAGAACACTTATAGCTAGCTTCTGTGTGCTCTTCTAAACACACGATGTACCTCAACATATCGTCTCCCTCCCATGAAAACATGCGGGAGATATTATAGGCATTGCTATGATCCGGTCTTACAGTCAAGGTCTTCCAATGAGCAAAAAGGAAGCCAGCTGGAATCTAAGCTACTGGGTCCTAGAGGCCATGTTCTTACCCGGAGGGCCATTTGCTTGTATATCATCAAGTGGCCTTTGTAAAAGTGACAACCCTTTTTGCCGCTGGCCCTTTAGCACACATGCCAGTCCTTGGGCGCTCTCTGTGCTTCAGGCCTGGGCTCACCCCAGCTCCCTCTGCTCATACAGACTCCACCAGGCCACGCCCCCGTGACTGTGGGGCCCTGGGTGCAATTTACCAAAAGCTTATTTTGGTAGGAAGGTAAGGAATAAATATGCCTCCACGAGGAGAAATGAAGTCCTGACACATGCTGCCCCCTGAGTGCACCACGTGCAGAGGGATATTGCCATCTTACACAGGGGGGGCCACGCCCTTTACAGAGAGTATCCGCAAGAAGCAAGCACGTTCATTCACAGCAGTCTCCTGGGGTGACCAGGGGCGGGGAGGAGAGACAGTCAGGCTGAAGAGGGCACGGAGCTTCTGTTCAGGGTGAAGGGAAAATATCAAGATGGATCCTGGTGATGGTTGAACAACGGGATGGACACAGCATCATTGCATTGCATATGTGGAGAATGTTGGAAGGGCGCATTTCTTGTTTCCTATATGCTTACCACAAGAAAAACCCAGGACACAAATAAACAGTAAGGCAAGTCAATGGCACAAGTCTGGAATCCTCTTAAGTGGGCTACTGGACCCTCCCAGAGCCTGACCTGGGTTTTTTTGCTTTGTTTTGTTTTTGTTTTTTGGGCATCACTGCCCTCTGGTGGTGGGAGTAGGAGGCCCAGCCTTTGCTCCTGTGGAGCCGCTGCTGGAATTGAACCTCCATCCCAGTGGGCCGCAGTCCCGCCTGACCTGGGTTTTACAGCAGGGCTGTTTTAGGAGGGGGCATGGGAGTAAGAAAGGCAGCCAGGCCAGAGCAGTGGTTCTCCATCGGGCTGGTGGGGTTTCCCGTGAGGCCTTTGGAAACATGTTGGGTAGGGGCACTGGTTTTTGGATCACTGTGGGGAGGAGGGCACTATTAGGCGTCAGTGGGCACGGAATGAATCGGTGACCTATCCTACAAAAAAGGGCACAGGTCTACCCAACTTTCAAGTGCCCTACTTGAAATTTACAAAGGCACCCGATCTCTGTCATTATCTGAGCATAGCCTCGAACTCTCTTCTGTGTTTTTTTTTTTTTTTTTTTTGGCATCACTGCTCTCCGGTGGTGGGAGTAGGAAGCCCAGCCCCACTGCTGGAATTGAACCTCCGTCCCAGTGGGCCGCAGTCCCGCGCACAACCACTACGCCACTGGGGCTCAGCCCCTCTCTTCTGTTTTTCAGAGCAGATTTGCCCCGGTTTTTAATACACACTGACTTTTCCAGGGATGCTGCTCCTGTGTAAGCCAAAAGATGATTGGTCTGTGTTCATTTCGGAGTTCTACCAAGCGCTCTTTACCACTTCAACAGATTTCATCAGCAAGGACAACACTGCGCCTGGTATTCAAGCAGACGGTACAGCCCACCTATTGCTGCTTGCAATTCTAGTTGCCACCTTTCGCTTGGTTGACTTCACACACACACACACACACACACACACACACTCACACATGCACACACACACTTGCGCACACATTCCTCACATGACCTTTGTCGCAGAATGCTCAATGCAGGCACAATGCAGCAACAATAAATGCTATTTGAGTGTTGTTTTATTCCTCTGATCCCAGGTGAAAGTAGGGGCAACTTAGCTGCTACGTCCTTGTGTCCCGAATGTTATTAGACTGAGCACTTCCAGATTGAAATCTAGACTGTTTTATTACAAATCACTTTTCATTTATTTCTCCTCCCTGAAAGAGGGAATTGTATGACTTTTTAACAAACATTGAATTTCTTATGCATTTATTTTCCAGACAGCAAAGGGAGCATGGCAAATTGATGTATAGAAGGAGGGTATTGCACTGGAGACAGTGGGGACCCACCGGCTAAGGCCTCAAAGGGACAGGTTCCTGGCCTGCATAAAACTCTTCCACGGTATGATTCCAGCCCCACACCACAAGGCGCAGAATTTGATAGATGTGGCTTCACATATTTCCACTTCACTCAAAGTCACTCATCAAATACTCTACTGAAAACTACCAGGTGGTGCCTTCCGTGCAGGAGACCTGGGTCCATTCCCAGCCAGCACAGATCACACACCGCTACCGGCCGTCTGTCGGTGTGCCTGGTGTGCTCCTGGCATCCTGAGCTGGTTTCCACGGGGCGGACTAAGTGAATGTGAGTCGAAGAAGATGGAGCAGGAGGAAAGGGCTCTGCATCTGCTTCTGGGAAGCAGTCCCCGAAAGCCTCCTCCTGGATCACCAGGGACCAATCTAGTTGTGCACAGAGTCTCCACATGTCAGGTGGCCCCCACCCAGGCACCCCAGGTGACAGATGCGGTGCGGGTGTCAGAGCAGTTTGCTTCAGCTGCTGGCTGAGGATGCACGCACATGAAAGCGTGGTTCTTATACAGAGCCAAATTGGATAGGGTCGGCGTGTGCTTGGAACAAAAACTGAACTCTAGAGAACAGTGCTGTCCAATAGAAACATGACGGGCACTTCTATCACTTGAATTTTCCCAGTAGTCACATGAGAAGAGGCATAAACGAAGAAGGCAGCCCACAAGCCATGCTGTCGGTACGAGGTTTCCAAGTGAACACATTGCCACGCTCCATTGAGTACACAGAAAACAGTCTCCGGATCGCACCAGTCCACAGATCTTCTTAGACTAGGGGGGTATTTTTGTGTTAAACCAGAAACAACACACATGCCCTAGAACAATAACAACAACAAAGACATGCAACTCAAGGAAACATTGCCCTGACAAAAGAGTACCATTGTGTTTAACGGAAAAGTCATTCACACAAGTTTGGTTTTAAAATACAAGTTCATGAATGTCAAACCCAATTAAGATTTCGTTTTCCCTGTCCCACTCGTCCTTAACTCGGTCACCATGTATGGCTAGTAGCTGCCATTACGTACAGCACCGCGACAAAGAGGGGGGGGGCTTTACTCTGGTGGCAGCCGCTCGCAACCTTGAGACTATAATACCAGCTGGATGTTTGCCTAATTGAAAAAAGCTAATAGGTGCCAAAGACAGAAAAGATAATGCAGAAATTTTAAACTCATCACTCTCTCAGCCTGTCATACGAACCTCCCCCACCGCCCCATCCAACAAAACCATCTGCCCCAAGCCTGTTCTGGCCCAGAACCAACCTGCGGGAGACTTCAGCGGTCATAACTCTTTCCAGGCCCAGATCTCACTATCATTGAGCCTGTCCTAGCTTGGACAGGCTAGAACTGTCCCTGTGGATTTCTGAGACTGCGATTCTTGAGGAAGCCTCCTCTTTCTCCCAAAGAGTGGCTGGTGGTTTTGAACTGTTGAGCTTGTGGTCAGAAGCCCAACAGCTTACCCAATAGGGCCTCAGGACTCCTTGGGAGCAAGTGTCCTTAAGTGCCACTGAGTTGGTTCTGACTCATAGCCACCCGTGTACGATAAATCAACGCCGCCTTTTCCCTGCACCGTTTCACAACTGTTCTCACATTTGAGTGCCTTGTTGCAGCCACTGTACCTGGCCCTCATGTCCAGGGCCTTCCTGGTCTTCACTGTCCCTTCACCAAACAAGGACGATGGGAGCAGATCGTCTCTTTCTCCCGAGGAGCCAGAAGTCCAATGCTTACTCTGTGGCACCACCAAGTCTCCTTTATATAATTAATAGACATCAAATTGTATGAAAATAGCATATAAAAATCATGCACGAACCATATTTTATTGATATTACACATATGTATATAAAACAATAGCGATGGTCTGAAGACATGTGAAAGCCACTGAGTTTGTGAAGGTGGATAAGAAGGGGAGGAATTAAGCCGTCCACGATGAGACGCGAACACAACATTCGAGGCGCCTTGGAGCACGAAGGCTACTTCCCATGGAGGCAGCTGCAAGGCTGAGGATGTAGAGGAAGCTCTGAGAGCCTAATGAGACTGGAAGGCAGCAATTGTAATTCAAGGTGCACCAAGAAACCTTTTACTGGGAATTCGAAAGGGCTAATCCATAAAAGTAAAGGTGAAAGGTAAATAGACTGATCAGACTACAGACTGAAGCATAATATTGAATTGCCCTGATGACTGATTGGAGACTGTAAATATTCTAGAAGGAGCACCCCTTAATTTCTATGCCATAGTGTAGGAAGCAGAAGCCTGCAGCAAACAAACAAGAATCCTCTCGAAAGGGAGGGAACATGATCTTAGACCTCATAATATCTCTAAGTTCTTTCATTTGTAACCTATGACATATAATAAAAAATAACAGAACATGTCATGCACTAAGACTTTATAAAAGCAGACGTAGAAACAACACATAGGAGAAAATATACAATAGCAGATAGGGAATTGGGGCAGAGTGTCAGAAACTAACAAAATCAAAGGAATTATCTTAGAGCTAAAGAAGTAAGAGAACGAAAATTGATCCAATGGATTCATTTAAAAGCAGAGAATCCATAACTGAAGAAAAATGATGAATTTAGAAGTTATAAAAAAATCCAGGGCTGAGCCCCAGTGGCGTAGTGGTTGTGCGCGGGACTGCGGCCCACTGGGACGGAGGTTCAATTCCAGCAGTGGGGCTGGGCCTCCTACTTCCACCACCGGAAAGCAGTGATGCCCACAAAAAAAAAAAAAAAAAAAAAAAACTCCAAAGTTTAATCATGAAAACACGAAAAGATCAGACCAGAAAATCTCACTTGCTATAACTCCATGGTGAAAGAGAATGGGGAATAAGTGAGATTGAAGATAATAACATGACTAAAAGTTTTACAAATCTGACAACAATCAATTCACGGTTTCAAGAAGTCGTATAAAATGCCACAGACATTACACCTAGAAACATCTTAGTAAAATGCTACAAATGAGTAGAAAGAGAAAAGGAGATGGAAAGATAAGACCACAATCTGACTTTCCAGCAGTTATAAAAGAATTAGAAACAATGAAATTATGGCTGCACAGTGTTGAATGAAAAGGATTATCACATGAGCATTCTGCATCCAGCAAGATGATTCTTCAAAACAAAGAGGCAATGAAGATGTTTGTAGAAGAAAAATTCACAAAATCATTTTATCATCTTACTAAGACAATAAAGTTTCCACATCAATTCCATATGTCTTTTTTACAAATGAAGATGTTCAAGTAGCTATATACCTGGGGAAACTGGTCAACTGGATTAGCAATCAGGGCTCGGTGAAATAAAACCAAAGTGCTAAGCCATTACATTCTTACTAGAAATACCAAGACTAAAGAGACCAACAACACCAGGTGTTGCAGTGGGGAAACTTGAACTCACATGTACTACTACACAGCATCACTTTGCATGACTCTTTGACATTGTTTACTCTATCAGACAAAATGTAGCTAGCAAGGACCCCAGGAGATTTATAAAAGCATAATTGGACATTTGTAGTAACTCCAAACTGAAGACTGCCCAAGCGTCCAGCCACAATAGCAGTCATGGTGTACTCCTTCAGTGACATGTTGCCATTAACCCACAAGATAGCCAGACAACATGGTGAATCTCACAAGCGTCATCTCAGCCAACAGACAACACAAAAGACTATAGATCGCGTGATCCCATTTATAGATGATCAGAAAAGCAAGGCTGAATGTGGCTTTATATATCTGTATCATAATTAAGTTGGAGAAGGCTTGCTTGGGATAGAGTTCCAGTAATTCACTCAGCTTTGAATGTTCTGGAAATGTCATATTGCATATGGTGTTGCTGAACATTACACTGTATACTAACATATGATTTGTGTTTTTATATGTGTACTGCATTTCAATAAAATGTTTAATGGAATTTCCTGTTTTAATTTTGTAGTGCCTTCATCAGAGAATTGTTTCACAAATTTGTTACACTATCAGTTTCAGTGGTGAAATAGCAGATGTGATGATTACAAGTAAGTGAGATAGAGGCAACAGACCCAAAGGGAAAACTGTACATGGGCAAAAACAAGTAATACAAGGGGAAAAAGTCATACTCATTAAAGAAATTCTATATACATAGCAATATAAACTGGGTTTTTTTTGTTAAGGAAAGGTAGTTCAAACAAAACACATGATAAGAAGGCAAAAGTTTACTCTTCGTTGGCATTCCAGTGCCTTCTGCCTGCCTGATGAGGCCCTTGGGGGCTTGTACCCAACGCACACCTCCTTCGTTCCTGCTCAGACTTTTTCCTTCATCCTGGGCCAAACAAGAGCAGAACCCTTCCAGCATGGGCTAGCTAATGGCAGAACTGAAATGTCTCCAACAAAACAAAACTGCAGATAGCTGTGATTCAAGGGAGTCAGGGCAGCTCTTAGAGATTTGTATTGTAAGAGGAGCACACCCAATTCTTGAGGGTGGTCCTAGTGGGATGCTGAAATTTGGGCTTGAATTTGTAATCTGAAGACATGTGCTTAGTAAGTGGGCTATTTTCTTCTGTGAGAGTTTGTTCTTGTTGTTATTATAAATGAAAGAAGGAGGGAAGGCGAAATCGTATATCCGCCCACCTGGCTTCCCAAATCTCACCACCATTGAGTGGGTTTGGACTCAAAGTGACCCAATAAGTAACCTTATAAGGCAGGGTTGAATTGCCTCTGTGGGTATCCAAGACTGGGATTCTTTATGGGAGTGGAAAGCCCCCTCCTTTACCCTCTGGAAAGCTGGGGGTTTCGAATGGTCGACCCTTTGGTTGGCAGTCCAAAGTGTAATCCACTGCACTTCAACACTTCAACCCTCCTGCAATGATGTCGCTTCTATGCCCTGCCCTCCCCGCCCCGACTACCTTTTCAAACCTATCTCCCACTGGTCCTCTAGGTGGCAGTCTACACCAAGTAAAGGAAAACCACTTCTCCAGGCTGCCTGTAACTCCTCTCGCCACCCATGCCCAACTCTTTCCTACCTTACTCCGCGTCCCTGGTTGAGCTACCGTGTTCTTGCTTCCAGAATGGATTTCTGCCCCTTCTCTGCCCTCATGAGCACTCCTTCCCGCACGCTCCCATGGCAACATTGCGATTCTATTGTCCATTTGCCCTTTTACAGTTCTTACAGAACACACTCATTTACCATTTAATGAAGGTGAGCATCCAGTAGGGACCCTTGGAAGTGGAAAATACTGGAGTTTTAAAAGTAACTCCATTGTCTTTTACTATTGAAGTGTGCATTTTGTGTCATTGTGTTAAATACCTTGTATACATTAATTCATGAGAATCATAAAAGTTATTCTTTGCTGACAAGTTGGCTCTCAATTCATGAAAACCCTGTCAGTCAAACAATGCTGCCGAACCCTCTACCATCCCCATCCATAACTGGATAGAGATTGAATAGTTACCATGCGCTTCATCATATTTGCACTGGTTGGTTTCCAACACACTAGAGACCAGGTAGCTCTTGCGTGGACCCTGACGCGTGACCACCCATGCATATCAGAGCAACGCTCCGCGCCGTGGCCATTTCAGTGGTTGGTCTTTCAGAAGGAGAACACTAGACCTTTCTTCCAAGGCACTGCTATGTGGACTCTTTCCCCCCGCCCCTTAACATTTCTTTAATTTTTTAAACTTTTATTGACTTATAATTCACATATCATAAAATTCAATGCTTTAAATATATTTAAGAGAACTGTACAATTACTACAACTTTAGAACAGTTTCTTCATTCTCACTCATTATTTTCCCCATTTTTCTCAATTTCCCGTGCCATAACCTAGAAAGCTATTAATCCATGACTCTCTTCATAGATTTACCTGGATTTAATATAAAGAAAAACATACCAAAAACAAACAAGCAAACCCAATAATGATAACAAAATAAGACAAAAACCTCAACCAAAAAGAAAACAGAAAATAAGAACAACTAGAACATATTCCAAATGGGTCAAAATGAAGAGCGTCCCCTAACTTCATCTGCACGAACGCGCTCTTCAATGTGCTCAGTCGGATAGTCAGGCAAGGCACATTCCTCATCACGGGGCAGAGGGGATTCTCCCGAGACTTCATCCATGTGGGGACCCTGCTAATGGATTTTGAACTTTCACTGTTACCCATAGCCTTCTGACTACCAGGTGCTCAGAATTTAAGGTCTAAGACAGTTCCCTCCTCTGGTCTTGAGTGTTTTTATATACAATCCTTGGATCGCACAGGCTGTTGTACTTCTTTTGTATGGACTTACCTCACATTTAATATACCTTACCAGACACTTAGATGGTTACTTGTTTTAAGGCAAGTTCTGAGATCCCATACATCATTCTTTCGGATACGTGGGCACTGTCTGATTTTACCACGCTACTTTGCTGTCGCACCTATTTCCTTCAGTGATCTTCTCAAGAGGGCAAGTATTGCACAGGGCCACACCACGAGAATCAACTGTTCTTCAATTAGGGCTACAACCAAATGCAAGCTCAACATCCATTCCTCTAGCTGTGGTTTAGACATGTCCCTCGACCATGTAGAGACATCATTATCATTTTATTGAGGAACATAACAAGTCATCCCCATGAGAAATGAAGTACTTCTATTGACAATATCATTAATTTAGCTAATGGTATGGAATTTAAAATGCTCTTGAGAAAAGGAACGCATACATGTATAGGACAGGTTTTTAGACTGAAATACATGGCTAGTGTACAGATTAAAAACTTGTGACTGGAAACTATTTACACAAACAATGGTACCTCTAACCTTTTAATCAGCAACTCAGCATGAATCAATTACCTCACCCAAGAACTCCATGGTTATAGAGGAGGCGGGAAAATGCTGAGCCAGATCTCACAGTGAATTTAGGACAAGCTCCCCACTCTGCCACAGATCCATTCACGGAGGTGGGATATTAAAAGAGGGCAGAGTTTAAGTTGGCTGAGGCGCCAGCCTCAGTGGGAATGGCGAGCAATCTCACTGAGGAGTCATTTCCACGTCCGGCCACAGCACCCGGAGCTTAGGCTCCCTCCATCAGGCAGCAAGAACATGGCGCTCTGAGCAGGAGGGTTTTAGAAGGTGCAAAACTAAGGCCTTGGGAAGGAGGTATTTCGAAGCAGCATGTCAAGGGGATAAGTCTAGAAGCAGAGGGTTGGTCCTGTGGAGGCTCCTGCCCTGGTAGTGTTGTGGGTTCCATACTGCGCTGCTCACCACAAAGCCAGTGGCTGGAACCCA
Organism: Nesogale talazaci; assembly: GCA_004026705.1. NCBI lineage: Eukaryota > Metazoa > Chordata > Mammalia > Afrosoricida > Tenrecidae > Nesogale > Nesogale talazaci. Next base: position 21,707 of record PVJH01018004.1, read on the forward strand.
GTCATGTGTCCCTGCCCACCTTGGCCGGACACTTTCAGCAACCATATTGGACTTCACAGGTCTAGCACATTGCTCTCAGACCGTGCTGGTGGAAGGGTTGACACCCAGAGAAGAAAACACCCACTTCTAAAAGAGCAGCCTTCTTGCACGTCACGAAGAATTGAATTTCAGTTGACGACAAGGAAGAATTTTCAAGCATGATGCCAAAGGTGGAAAGGGTAAAGGGAAGGGTTGGATAGACAAGTATTTTTCTCAGTCAGAAGCATGAAGGAGATTAAAGATGAAGCATTTCATTCAGCAAATACTTGGGTTTTTCCTCTCTTTTTTTTGCCTACTATGTGTCAGGAAGTGTGAAAGTTTCAAAAGGGGATTGTTTGGAGATGGTGATCTCAAGCAATTTGACATGAACGCGCATGCGCGCGCGCACACACCCATTATATACACATCTCGCGTACTCTCTTTTCCTGCCTACCATCTCCAACCATTCCTAAGTGGTTAGTATATAACTTATGTCTATGTGTTCCTGCAAAATGCATATGATTTTTTGAGCACATAGAAATACATAACTTGTGTTGCTGTGAAGAGGCTTTAAAGGTTCACAGTAAAATGGAATTAACAAGTAATAGTTTTTCCATGAGTCTTTAAAAAGCCCTTTGTGTATTTCATCTTGGTTTCTCTCTTTTTCTTAAGTAGCATTATGTTTTAATACCCATTAGATTGCTATGTGAGCATCTATTCTATTATTTCTAATTGCTGAATCAACACTCCAAGAAATAAAGGCCTTCCTCGCCAGATCCACTGAAGTGCCTGGCACTCTTCTAACAGACCCGCCACCCCAGGATGAAACCTCGCTGGTGGGTCCAGTCCCTTGGGTCGAAGACCTTGGTGCTCACTTACAGAGACCTGATGTCTAGGGAAGTTTCACAAGAAGGATTCTGGGTCATTTAATTAAGAAGATTGTGCTGGTGGCTCTTTAAAGTTGTAATTAGTTAGTCTACAAATCCTCTCTAACTCCAGAGAATATATCATCCCTGGTTCCTATAATACCCTTCCCCCCCTCCTTAACCCCAAAGGACTTTGGTCAATTCCATCACTTTAATCCCTATAGGCTTGCTGGAGCAGTAATTATATTTCAGGATGTGCACCTGTGGGGAAGGGACTGGGACACAGGGCAGGTAGCCTTTGTTCTGGCTAGCAATCTAATTGGCTGAGCCACTTTGATCAGGTTTGAACTTTGCTGTTAAGAGAATGAGTTCTGGAGTCATTTTTCCTGAATCTAAATCCCAGCTCTGCAACTTTCTAAGTGTATAACCCGAAGCGGTTTATTCACCTAGGAAAGGAGGTAACTGGACCACAGAAGCTTTCTAGGATGAATTCCAATCGCACTACTCTTTCATCCATATATATTTTTTCTTGGCTCTCAGGCCTTTGGGCATTCTTCCCCTGTCTAGGGTGTCTTTCTCCCATGCCCTCCACACACATGTTCTCTGGGAAGCATTCCTCCTTCTTTCTTCCCCACCACCAACCTATTGGAAGAAATTTCTCCACACTTTTTATTTCCCAGTGAAAACATGTGTCAACATAGAAGAAAAATAAAACTAGGTAAATGTGCATCACACAGAATGATGAAGTAAGGACTTCATTATGAATGATGCCAATGGAGAGCTTCTAAAACAATAGACGAGACTATGTTTGTGGCCTAAGGGGAGAAAACCACTCTACCAGAGCTTTTGTCTACCCAGCCAATGAACAAATGAAACCATTCAAGACCCTGTTAGCCTTCCTGCCCCAGTGAAGGTCACAATTGAAGGCACACCAAAACCAACAACCAAGTGCTGTTGAGTGGGTGCCTGGTCATGGTGATTCCATCTGCCGAGCTGAACAGCTCAGTGAGTTTTCACAACTGTGACTTCCCTGGAGCAGCTCACCATGCCTTTCTGCTAAGCACCTCTAGGTGAGTGAACTGCCTATCTTTTGGCCAGCTGCTAAGTGCTTAACCCTTTGTGCTGCTCAGGAACTCTCTGCATAAAAATATGAACGTCATTATCCACAAAGCACCAGGCCTAGACTGCTTCACTGATGAATTCTACCAAGCATTCCAAGAAGAAATATCGAACTTCCACAACTTATTGTAGCAAACAGACTGGGAGGGAGCACAATTTAACTCATTCGGTGAGGCTAGTCTCAGCCTAATGCCAAAAATAAAGACAGAAAAAGAAAGAAGAGCTATAGGTTTTACTGAGATCAGAGGCAAAAACCCTCAGGAAATACAGTAACAAATCAAATCCAATGACATACAAAAAGAAGCACATACTACAGGGAAGTAGGATTTCTTTCAGGAGTGTAAGGCTTGTTCAGCATTTGTTGACCATCAATATAGGCTATCATATCAACAAGCTAAAAAAGAAAAATTACATGACCAAATGAATGACGAGGGAAAATCCATTTCCCCAAATCCTATACTTATTTATGCTAAAATTGTATGAATACTAGAACACAGGAATGTCAAGTTAATAAATAATATCCAACCCCCAAATCTGCTAAGATTGGACTAAGACTAGCCCTCACCACTCTTGTTCAACACAATGCTCAAAGCCTTAACTTTACTTTCATGAAATGAGACAAGAAAACAAACTCTGAGTGTACAGACTAAGTAAAAAGTAAAACTCTCTCTAGTCACAGATGACATGCTTACCTATGTAGAAAATTTCAAAGCATCGACTAAAAACGTGTTGGGACTAATAAGTGACTCTGGCCAGACCACAGGATAAAAGGTTAGCACATACAATCAATTGTTTTTCCTTACGCCAGAAATGATTTTAAAATGAAAAATACAGTATCATTTACATTAGTATCAAAATCCAATGACACTCTTAGCTATAAATATAGCATCTCCCCCGATGACTCAGTGGTTCAGAGCTCAGTTGCTCTGTCTTACAAGGGGTGAGTCAGAATTGATGTAATGACAGTGGGGTTCTTCATTCTTCATGTAGAGATTTGAGTATATTTGTAGGCAAAGAGAAAGAGTCTAATGGAAAGGGAGAGATAAAATATCTAACTTCGAAAGTGGGTGATTGATCCAACAGGGCCCCAAAGAAATCATTTCAAACTTTCCTCTACATTGGAAGCACCTGAGAGGGCTTATTACTCTGCAGCCCTCAGGTGGCACTTCTAGGTTTGGATTGCATAAGCCTGAGGTGGGTCTTCTAAACAAACATTCCAGGTGATTCCAACATAGCAGAGGCTCAACTCAAAACCAAGCCAACCTGTTGCCATCCATCAATTTCAACTCACAGGGCAGAGCAGAACTGCCCTAGGGTTTCTGAGGCAGTACATGTTTATAGGAGCAGATGGTCACATTTCTCTTAGGAGCAACAGGTGAATTTGAACTGTCAACCTTTCCCAACCACTGTGACACCAGATGTCTTTGATCCTAGGATCACACAACGTAGAAAACTCCAGGGCTCTGGTGAAGATGAAAATATTTTTCATTTTTCTTTTTTCTTTTTAGGATAAAAATCTTAATGAAAAAAAAGAGAAGAGGCTCTGCCAGAGGCAGGAGGTGGTATTTCAGTGGGCAAGGTACGTGCGTGCGAGAAGGCTGGCCAGAGGGAGGCTTTCAGACAGGAAACATGGCATGAACGGTTGGGGGAGACAGAGCATATTCCAAAGACTAGCCATTTATTCGGCTGGTGGATACCACCGAAGACTGGGTGAAGAACCTCGGGGAAGGGAAAGAGGTTCTGCTTGCTGGAGCCAGGGCACGGAAGTTAAAGACTGTGGGCTTCATTCTGTAGGCCAGGAGGAACTGTCAGATCTTGATCGCAGGAGCTTTAAAAAAAGTATTCTTTTATAGGGAAATAGACTTTCATATGCAAGTATAAGAAATGACACCGAGGTCCTGTGTCCTTTACACACACACACTAAGAAACCCCAGTCGCCATAAGGGTTAGGCATTGAGTTGTTAACTGAAAATCCATGAGCTGTTCCCTGGAGAAAGATAGGACTGTCAGCACCGGTAAATACTCACAGCCTTGAAAATCCTATCTAATCTCACTAGGAGTCCGAATGAGTTTGGGTACCCTTTAAACAGTTTCCCCAGTGGGAGCACATATTTTTGTGTGTGTTTGTCGATCATCTATCTATCTATCTATCTATCTATCTATCTATCATCAATCTACCTACCTACCTATCAATCTTCTGTCTCTTACAATGAGGACATTAACCTGAATACAGTTCATCAAACTTACTCAGATTCCCCCAGATATATTTGTATTCATTTGTGTAAATATGTATGTATTTCTTGAGTGTAGGTCTTTATATCTGCAACTGTACTTGGAATCTATCATGTTGCCCTTTGATAACTACCTTCATCTCTCTTCCATATGCTTTCCCTTACGGGTAATCCTTTGGCAAATACCAATCCACGATTTTTATAATTTTGTCATTTCTAGAATGCTATGGAAATGGAATCACACAATAGGTAACTTTTTGATACTGACTTTTCCACGTAGCTCATTTGGGGCAGAAGCCAGCTACATTTTTGTGTATGTTAACAGTTCATTTCTTTTCTTGCTGAGTAATGCTTCATAGTATGACTGCACAACAGTTTGTTTATCCTTTCTCTCACCGAAGGACATCTGGGTTGTTAGCAGATTTTAGCTGTTGTGAATTCAGCTGATATGAAAACTTGTCTAGAGATTTTTGTGTGAACATAAATGTGAAATAAACACTCAAATGTGTAATTTCTAGGTAGCATATTTAGTTGACTGTTTAGTTTTTATAACAAACTCCACATACTCCTTCTCGGGATGGCTACACTACTTTGCAATGTGTAATTCAGAGTCTACCCTTTCTCACCAGTATTTGGTGTTATGACCGATTTTTTAAAAAAATCATAGTCAGTTTGTTAGATGGGTAGCATTTTAACTTGCGTGTTTCTCGAATGGCTAATGGAGCTGTGTAGATTCGGTTCCGTTTTGCTTCCAATCTGTTCTGTTATTTTCTAATTGTGTGATTTCCATTGCGCTATCCTCAACTTCGCTGCTATTTTCTCATCCCTGTGATTGACCCTTCTCGGCGAGCTTTTACAATTGTCTATGACCGTTTTTTGTTCCGTTTTCTAATGTCTGTCGGATGTGCAGAGGAGCCGCCATGGGGTAGTAGAGTCTGCCCACCCGCTGCTCCGCGGGAGGAAGACCGCCGGCTTGCGGCTCCCTTGAAAGATCCACAGTGTTAGAAAAGCAAAGGAGCGGGTCTCGCTCAGCCTTTAGGATAGCTGTGCTGGAACCAGCTTGATGGCAGCGGGGCTTTTTGTTTGTTTGTTTGTGGGTTGCATTTTAGATCATTTTTATGATTTTTATTTCTTTAACCGGGATTTTATTTTTCTTCCAGAAAATGTTTCATGGCTAAATATCCCCTTGGGAGGCTGCTTCACAAGCCTTGCCAGATGATTGTTGAATCTGATTCATCTGTGTGGGTGTCCGCTGTTTTTCTTATTCCAGTTTCTGGTGGTCCCGAATGGTGTTTTATTGTACCGCAGGCACTGAGTTATTATATGAAATGCCGGGTCCTAGTTAATAGAGCAGAATAGCACTCTAGTTAGTTAGATTTATTTGAATAGAGTTTATCACACAGGTTCCGACACAACTTTGGTTCCCATAAAGACTTCATTTTCTGTACTGTTTGTTGGTTTTGATTGAATTGGTGCCTCTAATACTGGGCTAGATCCCTGGTCACTCCAAATCGTGTGGACTTGAACGTAAAGATTCCCGCTTGGAGCTTCTCTTTCCCCGTGGACACACGCACACACACACAAAACCTTTTTCGGCAGGATTTCCGAAAGAGGGAAAAAACGAGAGAGATCGTCCCTACAATTGTGCCGATGAACATGGTAGCAACTTAATGTTTAATGTCTCAGGTCCCTTAAATGAAACCTAAGTCTAAACCACAGGAATTCCTGTCCTGAAGACTCTTCTCCCTGGCTTCTCAGTTGGACTGTTCTCGGTGAGGACAGACACGGGTTTTATGCGGGACAAATGTTTCCTAAGCCGAGGGTTGCGCGGCGTCTTCGCAGCGGCGGCGAGTGGGGAAAGATTCACCTCCGCTGGTCTTCCGCCGAGCGAAGGTAGCCGAGGTTAGAGGAGGCTGATCTAACTGGAGGCAGAGGACAGAGATGGCCAGGACCCTCACTGGGTGAATCATGCCTAAACCGGGCTGAGCGTGTCAGTGTCCGAAGCACTGCCATTTGGATGGGTTGGATGGCTTCAAGAAGTGTGTGTATCTGTCCGCATTGTCTGACCTCCCTCATGTTTACAGCACAACCACCCCATACCCATTCCCATTATGAAGATTTTTAATATCATAAAAGTGAACAGAAACCGAGATGCTACCTATGACAGACGCAATGCTACTGTGATCGATTGCCCACTTGAGCCCCAACCCCCGCCCGCGCCCCCCCCTTCTCCCCCGCTCCCCCTCCCTGTCCGCCCACTCTCGCCCCGCAGCGGTGGGAGCAGCCCACTGGGTGTGGGGGACGCCAGCGGGGATTAGCTCTGCAGGGCTCGCTCCTCACACCCAGGTTTCCCCCGCGCCGGAGTGGAGTCGCCCGGCCCCCCGCTCCCGGGATCCGTATAAATACAGCCCGAATCCAACAGTTGTCGGAGCAGTTCCCTCGGAATCTCCGAGCTCGCTGCTTCTGCCCGCTGAGCTTCCGCTGCTGCTCCGAGGAGGGCGCGATTGCTCGCTGCCTCCTCAGCGTTGAGCGGATCTGCCCGCTAGCCCTCTGGCTCCGCGCCTCGGACAGAGGTAAAAACGGTCTTCGGCCGCTTTTCGGGCACACCAGCGCGAGGTATGGCGGGCGAACCACCGTTCCAGATGCTGCGGGGTGAGAGCCGGCGGGCGCGTGGTCGAGGGGGGGGGGGCCGGAGCGGGCACCCTTCCCTGGGCATCCCGAGGGGGGACGGGCTAGGGGAGCGGGGTTCCCTGGGCGCAGTTGTCTGTGCATGGTGGGCAGAGACCCCGAACCCCTCCGGGCTTCCTGGGCGCCTCTTGCCGCCTCCCGCAGCCGCATCCAGGCTGGTGGCGTCCAGCCCTTGGCCGCAGGGGATCGATTGGATCGATGGCACTTGGCGCGAGCTGCTCTGAGCGGCAAAGGGCGGGGCTCGGCGGGCGCCGCGGCCGAATGGCTCTGTTTGCAGGGTGGGCAAGGTGTTAACTGTTGCAGATTTCTATCCCGTCGCCAGTGGGGCAATGAATGGAGTGGTGTGGTGCGGGGTTAAGGCAAATAAACCTGTATTAAGTCCGTGCCACGGCAAGATTAAGAGTAACCGGTCATCGTCTGGAAGAGGGGTGGAGCGAGACCCCGGGTCTGCGGTGAGTAGCGCTGGCCTCTGTGACAGCGAAGGGATGAGGGGAGCCGGGGGAGACGAGACCCTCCAACCCCGTCCCGGCTCGCCGCGGCGCACCCGGGCGTGAGGCTGCAGCCGCTTAGCTCGGAGTCAGACGCGCGCTCCGACAGGAGGGGCGGAGTCACCGCCTCCGCCGAGCTCATAAGCCCCGCCCCCAGCCCCGCCCGCCTCCTTCTCTGGAACTGCGCACTCTCTCACTCTTGTGTCTCCTGATCCCCGTTTTCACAAATCGGGAAACTGAGGCTGGTGAGGTCATAATAAAAGTACTAAATAAAAAAAAATACCCGGATCCTTCCACTTCTGTCATTCTCTACTGCTCAGTAACTCTGCCCTCTCCCCCCAGCCCCCACCCCTTTCCTCCCGATCCCCAGGTGTGACATCGATTCCTGGCGGGCTTCTCGGCCGGTGGTGCGGACGGACGACCCCACCCCAAATACGCAAGTCCTCGACCCTACGGGCTGTCTTCCCCCCCTTTCCTCTTTGCATTGCAGAGCGGACCCTCGCCAGCATCCCAGGACCTGCCAGCCTCGGAGCCGCTGACCAGGGGGACGCCTCGCCTCCGCCCTCGGTGGAGACCCTCACTCCCCCTCTCTCTCCTCCCCCCAGGCCATCCCTACCAGCGCCTAACCCCCGGAGAAGGAGAAGAGTCGTCTCCCGGGCCGTTCGCCAGCATGGGCAACTGCTGCTTTGGCTTCAGAGAGAGGCTGATGCGCCGTCTGAGTCCTCTGCCCACTCTGCTGGTCATCCGCGCCTTCATGCCGCAGAAGCGCTGCAAAGATTACCGCGTGGTGGTGCTCGGCTCTCCCGGCGTGGGCAAGAGCGCGCTGGTGCAGCGCTGGGTGCGCGGCACCTTCCGCGACAACTACCTGCCTACCATCGAAGACACCTACCGCCAGGTGATGAGCTGCAACAACAGCGTGGGTGCCCTGCACATCACCGACACCACCGGCAGCCACCGCTACCCTGGCCTGAAGCGCCTGGCCATCGCCAAGGGCCACGCCTTCGTCCTGGTGTACTCCGTGACCAAGAAGCAGACCCTGGAGGAGCTGAAGGCCTTCTATGAGCTGATCCGCGAGATCAAGGGTGTCAACATGCAGAAGTGCCCGATCGTGCTGGTGGGTGCCAAATGCGATGAGAGCCGCCGCGAGCTGACCATGAGAGATGGGGCCATCTACGCGCTCGAGTGGAATTGCACCTTCGTGGAGACCTCCGCCAAGACCGACTTCAACATCAAGGAGCTGTTCTTCATGCTGCTGAACCACGAGAACAAGCCCGCCGCCTGCCTCCAGCTCCCCCAGAAGAAATCCTCCAAGGGCACCCAGAAGCTGCTGGGCAAATGCATTATCATGTAAAATCCCAATCTAAGGTGCCCAATCTGCCTCCTTACAAGCGTGCTGACAACAAGAACTAATCCCAATATAACCTGTTCCCCCTACATGATTGATTTTGTGCTGTGATTTGGATTGTAACAATTAGATGTCAATAAATGTTCCCTGTAAATTGATGTTTCTTTCTCCCACGTAAGATAATCCAAATGGTTGAAATCTTGACACAGGAGCAAAAACAAAAGAAGGAACCAGATGTGTCATAAGAATAAAGTATGGACAGAGGGTCTCTAGATAAATGTTTTCGAAGGAAAAAGAAGATGGTGAAATGAACTGAATGATACCACATCCCTGAGTGTAATTCCATGATTGTGTATTATGTTTAAACACTTTAGATCCTGTCAATCTAATCGTATTCTTTCCAACGTGTATTTAATTGTTAAGAAATGTTCCCCAACAAAAACTGACAAATTGCTGTGAAAGGGTATATGAAATAAGAAATCAATGATTATTCTGTAGTTCATCACAGAAGTGGGGACAGAGAAAATTGTGCAAGTGCATTGTGCTTACCAAAGAGGTGATGATTGCTTTCCGAGTAATTTTAAAATGTTTGGATATCCTACATAGATATTTAAAAAAGTGTACCAATTCTCTGACTTAATAAAGCTATTCCTGCATGAAATCAACTCTACTCATTTCTTTCTCGCCTGGAAACAAAACAAAACCTTCTCAACTACATAAGACTATAAACCTCACCTGGTAATGGTTTCTAATAAGAATATCACACCAAGATGACCCTGCCCTCTTGACACTAGCCATTGCAAGGTGTTTAAGGGTTCTCCATACTGTAGAATGGGTTGTGCCCTTAACCCTTATTGTCTTTGAAGAGCATAAACACCATGTTGCTGTCCTGGAGCTAGCTGATAAACAAACAAACACCTATTGCCCTAAAGTCATAAATGAACTGCCCCTGGGGTTTTCAAGGCTATGGCCCTTAGAGCTCCCTGCAGAGCTGTTTGAAGCACCAACTGCCTGCCTGTGTAAACACTTAACCCTGTACCTCCAGAGCTCCTTAGTAAGTAGAAGGCACACCCCAAGCCTCCATTGCCACCAATTCTTTCCTCAAGAGATACTGGGTGTGTGCACTGGGGAGGGGGGATATATGGGCAAGGGGAGAAATGGATGGGATTTGAACGTGGAGAAACAACTCTTTAAGGAGTTTCTAAAAGGATTAATTTTGTGTTTGAACTTTTTTTTTTTTTGAGCAAGGAAATACACAGTTTGCACCTTTGCTTTACTTTAGGGGTGAAAAGTTCCTCATCTACCAGGTTTTCAATAAAATCATTCCAATATAAAGAATCATTTCTGTGTTTCTCAAGATCACTTCTTACAGTCTTAGTTCTAGGGAGGAAGCATACTGTTAAGAAGGAAGTGTGAGCATCTATTGTACAGGGGGTTTAGAAAATCTATCCAGGGTCTCTATTGTAAATAATTTACCATCTACCCTATTTATTTAGGAAACAATTATGCCCACTATTAGAAAACACCTAAGTACATTGTTTTTAGATAGTGCATTAAAAAATAATAACTTTTTACCTAAAGGTCCTAATGAGATAATTCTACTTTTAAAAGGAAAAATTGTGTGGTTCTTTTCCAAGAGAGTTTTCTTTGGAACATGTTCTCTGTTGCTCCTTGCAGATAAACAATGGAATTACTAAGGATGTGAGTGGAAATATTAATCATTAGAAAGGAAAACAGATTTTTAATATCAGTTTTTATTTTAGCAGCACTAAATAGGTTAATATTTTAATGTTTTCTAAAAAAACTACAAAACAATAGCAGATTCTTATCTAAATGACAGATCTTTATCTTAGGATAAACATTTCCATAATCTATATGCCAATGTTCTATATGATTTTATCCCCACAATCCATTGAAGTGAGTACTGTTATGCTTATGTGCACACAGTTGTCCTAAGAAATATTAAGAGACTAGTAAGTGGCACAGCCAGGTGTTCTCCAGAGTCATTCAATTTATACCTCTCTGGTATACTGCCTCTCTAAGACGATCAGTCAAAGGCCAAATAAACTTTCTGTCCTTTTTATTAGAAAAAGAGGGGAAGGGAGGCTCTCACAGACTCTCCCTCAAACTCAGATTGGGAGTTAAAGACATAAATCAACAATTAAGTGTAGGGTGTTTTAGAAATAGGGAAGAAAAACAAGTTGCATAGACAGAGAAGCTTCTCATAAGTGGTCACATTATTGGACTCTCTCAGATCTGGTAGGAGTTGGCTTAAGAAACCTAAATAGCACAGTAGATAAGTCCTAAGGGATCACTGTGAGTCACAATCAATTCAATGGCCCTGTATTTTGGTGGGGGTTAGGAGTTGAGCTGGGGCAGATTTGGGGGAGGGAAGGAGAAAAAGATGGTGTGTCCAAAATCATGGGTAAAATATGTGGTCTGGTCCTGGTGTATTTTCAGAAATTAACAGGGAAAATTATTGAAGACAAACCTGAAAAGTTATAGGGTATAGTCTTTAGATAGAATAGGACATTGCTAAATGCTTTGGGCAAACTTGATCATATTTGAAATTATCAAAAGATTATGATAACTATAGAGCAGTAGGTGGATATGCTAGACAGCTGTAAAAAATGGATTAAATGAATAAAGAAATAAAACCAGGATTGAGGTTTTGAGTAAGTGCTGTAGGCATTGCCCAAATGAATGGAGAGGAAGGTTGGCTTCAAGAGCAGAATGGCAAGAGCTCGGTGATCTATTTGGGAAGAAGGCGAGTTCCCTGGGGGGCAGGGGTGTGTGTTGTGTGGGGCTACTAACTTGCTGGGAGACTAACCTCAAGGGTGGCCATTTGAACCCACCAGCGACATATGAGGAGAAAGACTAGACTTTCTACTTCCATAAAGATTGAAAGTCTCAGAAACCCATGGGGCAGTTCCACTCTGTCTTCAAGGTTCTTCTGAGGCAGCCTCCACTCAAGGACAGTGCATTTTGTTTTGTCCATGTTACTCGGTGGGATTGCCGGATGGCTTATGGGGGCTTTAACCAAGGTCAGAAATGCAGAAAGAAGAGGCAATTCAGGGAACATTTATTTGCAGGTATACATATGGATAATAAGTTTACACTTTGGACAAAATGTTGGCTAGCTCAGGCAGGTAGAAATTTCTATTGAGCAACTGGACTGAGATTGGAGATTGAAGACAAACTGGTTGTCATGGGGTGACATCTGGTTGATCAGGACTCATCTGGGCCCTGTGCACAACAGAAGGAGACACTGCATGGTCCTGTGCTGTCCTCACAATGAGTCCTGTGCCGGAGCCCACAGTCACCGCCATGGTGTCCGCCCACCTTGTTGGAGCCACTTTCCCTTTTTCAATGCCCCTCCACTTTCCCAAGCAGGATGGTCTTCTCCAGGACTGTTCTCTCCCGATAGTATATCCAAAGCGTATAAGATGACATCTTGTCATCCTTGCTTCGAAGGAGTCCTCTGGCCCTAGTTCCAAGACAGATTTGTCCATTGGGAAGATCAATGGTCCATGAGTTGTTGGCAGTTAGCTGCTGGCAAGGTTGTGGAAGGAAGAAGAGAGTATGAGATAAAAAGATTTAGGAGAAAAACATTTAGGAAACAGAGACTCTGAGATGTGACCAAACATAGCAGGAAATACAATAGATACAGTTATTATTGCTCAGTGAAGAAAACTAGGAGTTTTAAGGAAAAGCATATGGTCTTCTTTCCAATAGGCTTAAACAAGGGTTTTCAAATGTTGCTCAGCTTTAACAGGTAGGAGAGATTTCTGATTTTACTCATAATGTAGTTCCTCCCAAGTCTTCTCTGTAACTATTGAAAAACTGGACAAAGCATAACAAAAAGCAGAGGTGATGAATTCCCTAGGTTTCCTTATTGTCTTTCATTTTTTCTCAGCAGGACACCAACCTCTAGACCAGACCACTAACAGGCCCAAGAAAGAAAAGGCTCCATAGATAGCCACTTCCCCCTAGCTAGAAGAGCTTGAAAAGTGTGCTCTGACAATTGGTGACAAGATTCTCCTTACTCCAGACTCTACTGGGAAACTCCCTCTCACCACGGGGAGCGAATCTCCAAGCCCTTGGAAGTAATTTGGCTACACTGTTAGCATCTCGCTGCCTAGTGTTGGTGCAGGACAGAGCTGGGAGCTTGTCCTCTGCCCTAGTGTGTCAGAGTCCAGGGGGGCCATGAAACTGAGCAGGGAGCTTACACTACTCAAATGGCCTTGCTAGAGTAGGATCAGGATGTCTCAGTAGGAAAATGGACTTCTATTCCCTCCTAGCAATTCGAGTGCATGGGGTATGGCCCAGCAGGACAAGGACTTAGTTCATCACCCCTCCTCTTTCATCAGAGTATCACCATAAGACAGACATCTGGCATCAATGGAATTGAAGAAAGCTGTGCAAGGAAGAGCTAGCTGGCACTCCACTCCCTCTTTTTCCCATCACTGAGTTGACCCCACTGACCTTACACCCTGATAACACAGCGAGAGTTGGTGTCCCACTTTTGCTGGGAATGTGTAAGTGGGGCTGAGGCGCTGCTTTCCTGCTCCACCTTACAGCACTGTGAATTAGCACTCGCACCTGGCTTTTGAACTACCCCTCTGTAGAGAAATATCTGCTCAAGCAATAAGGATTCAGAGTCTCGTCAGATAATAATCAAAGCAACCCGAACAATAGAAAATGACTCATCATTTCAAGAACCAGGACTATCACAACTTGAATGAGAAAAGGAAAATCAACAGACACCAACGCCAAGATGAATCAGAGAGTGGATCCAGCAGGGACGGTCCTGAACAAACCCAGAGAAAGCCAATCCAAGGTCTGCTTCTCTGCAGCAGAAGCTATGAGAGGCATAAATTGATAAGAACTTATAAGAGTCATTTTGATGAATCTCTGGAGACAATGTGTAGAGTAACAAAGGAATGAGAAAGTTCATGGGAACTGGAGTCTTATTTTTATGGGTGTGACTTCCAGGAAACCCATCAGAACCTCAGGATAAAAAACTAAGGAAAAATCCTTCATCTCTCAGACAAGGGATGGGGAACCATGACAACACAACAAATGAAAAAGCCCACTAGCCTCAAGGCAACTCTGAATCAGAGTGACCCTATCATGCAGGGTCCAGTAGAAGGATGCAGGGTTTCCCAGGCTGTCAATCTAGCCACAGTATGACTTATCTTTCCAACTTCATTCAGCACTCACATGCTAACCCCCTCCACCACCTGGAAAAAGACCTCAAAACTCTCACTGAAATCTAGCTCATTCCATCTCACAGAGACCCCAGAGGACAGTGTGGGTTTCTGGGATGGTATAACTCTTCTGTGGAGGAGAAAGCCTTATCTTTCCCCTGCAGAGTAGCTGGTGATTTTGAACCGCTAACTTATGCAGCTAGCAGCCCAACACATCCCTCCCAGGCCAGCAGGACTCAGAAGAAACATAGCTGCTATGAAACACATCCAGAGCTTTCTCCATAACAGACTCTTACTTTCCAGGAGAAGAGATTTTATCAAAATCTTATCCAAGACTGATTTGAAGGTCAACAGCCTAACTCCAGCCCACTCTAAACTTCTTGTCTTACTTAAGAAGGACTGAGGAGTAGATGGGCTTGGGGTGGGAGATCAGTGGGGCAGTGCTAGAAGACATTTGTAAAAATCATAAACTGATGATACAGAAATATTAAATAACAGATTTAACATAATATTATTATATTATTTTCCTCTGCATGCCTTACCAAAATATCACCAATATTCCAATTAATGATAGTGGATTAAAATGGAAAATGATACAAAGCTGGGACTCTATTTCAGGATAATTTTTTTTTTGGCATCACTATTTTTTGGGGGGGCATCACTGCAGGATAATTTCTTAGTGAATTCTCTCCCCAGTGCTAAACCTGGAGTGACAAAATATTAAATATACTAGCTATATTAGCATAAATTCCCACAGTAAACGGCTATCTACCTCAGTTCCAGTGACTCAAATGATCGTAGCCAGCTTTCAACAGAAATATTACAAGGCGAATCTTATGTATGAAATTGTATTTCTCCAAAGGATCCATCAACTTGTCTAGGCTATGATTCTCGGTGTTATATAACTTTTCCCCATTGTGTGATCTTTTGTCAATATCCTGTGGGTCACAAATCCCAGTCTCTATAATGTTAATGAGGTGGATTTCTTAGCAGTTAACCTTTTTTTTCCTTAGCAGTCATCTTAATAAAATGGAACACAATTATAGGATTAGGTTTTACCTTATTTAAATTCCTTTTGATATATAAAAGCAAACAGATATCAATAAGCAAACAGAGATCGAAGGGCTATTGCCATGAAGAAAGAAAAGCCAGGAGCTCAGCTTGTCTCTTGGGTCCAGGATTCTTGTGCTGAGAATCTTCTAGAACAAGGAGACAAACACCGAGAGAAATTCTTTCTCTGGTCTAAATTTGGACTTCATTTAAACTATAAAAAAGTAAATCTCTGTTTGTTAAAACCATCATCTTGAGGCACTTCTGTTATAGCAACACTGGAAACATTTTTTAAGTATCTGAAAAGATAAGGAAACCTTTGAAAAGTTTAATGAAAAGTTCACAGATATTCACATTATCACCTATAATGAAAGAAACATGCACAGTAGATGACAAAATAGATGAATGGGGATTACCAAAAGTAAGACACTAGTATCCATCAAAAGACTTTTAATCAAAAGAGTAAAAGTAGAGTCCATGAGTTGGGTAAAAATACTGATGACCCAATGGACAAGAAATTAGTCTCTAAATCTACAGAAAACTACAACATCTCTGCAAGAGCAAGATGAATAACCCAATTGAACAAAAGATGAGACAGTTCCCCCAAAATGATATGCAAATGGTCAATGGACACACAAAGAAATACTGTTTCAGAGACGCAAATCAAAACAATGACACGGTGCCACCTTCCACTGGCAATGACAGCCACGTACCAGAAACAAGCAAACAAACCCCAAACCAGAAGAGAACCTGCTAGAGAGGCCGCAGGGAGATTAGAACCCACGTCCAGTGTTGGTGGGACTGTCAATACGTACAACTCTTGTGGAAAGCCACGTGGCATTTCCTCCGACAACCCAGAATCGATGTTCCCTCTGATCTGACAGTCCCTTTGCTGGGTGTACATCGAAGTAGGATTTATAATGTGAGCAGACATAGGCACATCCATATTCCTGGCAGGACCGTGCACAATAGTTTCCATTCAGAGAAAGGAAACAACTAAATACCCGTTGAAGAACAGATAAAGAAACTCATGCACCCAATGGAACATTATGCACCTCAACCACCACCAACAAAAGCATGAACACCTTTTGTCATACAAAGACCTGGAGAGCATTATACGGAGTGAAATTAGCCAGTCAGCAAAGGACAAATATTACTAAACCACTGCTACAAGAGAAGATGAGAATAAAGACTATCATACCAAAGGGATCCAACTTTGGAGATTGCCAAAGGGGAGGAGGGCAGAGGAGGCACGAAGAAGCAATGGGTGTCAATTTGGGTGAAATGGAAGTTCCCCAGGGAGAGGGAGAAGAGAAATCATGACTAGAGGTGAGGAGCGGGTGTTGATTAGTAGTTTAAACTGTTGAATACAATATTGCATATCTGAAATGTAAACTCTCATCAGGTTTACAGAAATTTTTTTCAATAAAAATAAAGAAAGTAACAAATTTCATTGAGAAAGTAGTGAAAATATTGAATACTTTGGCATTATCTAGATGCATTCTAACATACAATAGTAGCTTCCAAAAAGTTGGTCAATTTTATTGATCTTTTCAAAGAAGTAACCTTTGCTTCCTTTTATTTTCTCTATTGCTTTTTCATTTTTTAATTTCTTCTCTGATCTTTATTATTTCCTTCCTTCATTTTGATTTGTGTTTAGTTTGCTCTTATTCCCACCCTGGCTTCTAAAAGGTGAAAAGCTACAGAATTGATTTGAGATCTATCTTTTTAATATAAGTGTTTATAGCTATACATTTTCTCCCAAGCTTCTGAAACCATCGTTAATGGCTGAAACAAAAATAATATCCTCTGATGTGGTGCTCAACATGTGTAGAGATAACATTTAGGACAAATTGTATTTTATAAGTAGAAAGGACAAATGAACTTAAAGGAAGGTGTCTACAGTGCAATTGAGTGGTAAAACATCAATACTAGTAGATGGTGGTAAATTAATAGGCAAATGCAATACCCAAAGCACTCACTAATGGAACTGCACAAAGTGATATAATCAAATGCACTATAAATAAATAGAGTTGAAATCTAAACAATACTCAAATAACAGCAGGAAAAGAGAGAGGAAGAGAGGCACAGGAAACAGAAAACAATCATAAAATTGCAACTGACAGACATCAATAATTTTCTCAAATGCAAAGTAAATACATCAATTACAATGCAGGGATTTGAGAATACATTAAAAAGTTTTAAATGACTTAATAATGTGTTCCTGACAAAATAACTCACATCATACTTAGCAGTTAGGAGATTATTGATATTCTAGAGATTTTTCCACAGGACAGATTGCTGAAAATTGAAAAATGATTGAGGGAAAAAGGATTTGGAAACAGTGAGCACAAATTTTAGCTGAGCTGAAATTTCAGCACTTTGCTGTGAAAAGGGGGAGATGAAAGAATAGTTATTAAAGGATGATGTAAGACCATAGAAAGGAACTAATTATTTTTTTAATTATAAAAGTAATAAAGTCACATTACAGTAATTTTGAAAAATAGCTAGAGGAAAAATTAGTTCAACAGAAGCAATTTCTCCTAGCATGCTCCTTATTTATATCTCTTCTCGTCTATTAGATTCCAGGGGGGAAGGACTAGATCTTGGGAACTTAATTAAAGTTAAATTGCCAGATTGAATGAATGTATGAATGTTGGGACACATGTGATTCTGCTTGACCATCTCGTCATCTAGCATACCACAGTGCACGTGTGCACACACATGTATATTCATCACAGCATGTTTTAACTCTATCTTTGTATTCGTCTGTGGTAGCCTCACAGGTAACTCATTTGGCTGCTAACCACAAGGCCAGCAATTCAAAAACACCAGAGAGATGTTTGGGGAGAAAGATGCCTTCTCTTCAGCACAGAGGCACAGGAGTGGAATTGTGCCGGGGGCAGTTCTACTCTGCCCTATAGGGATGCTATGAGTGAGAATCAACTTGATGGCAGTGAGTCTGCTTGTTTTTTGGGTGGTCTCCTCTAGGGACAGGCAAACTGTACGAGAGCAAGGTCTTTGCTTTATTCCAGTCTATCTTCCAAGTCAGGATTCCTGGGGATGGAAGAGGTGGTGCATTGGTCTGCTAATCACGAGGTCCATGGTTGAACCCCACTAGCATTGATGCAGGAGACAAATGTGGATTTCTGCTTAGGTCAAGGTTTAGAGCCTTAGAGATCCACAGGAGAAGTTTCTAGCCTGCGTTTTAGGGTTGGTGTGAGCCAGAATCGGTTCCATGGCGGTGAATTGACAAGGAATATACTTCAAGGGCATAGTGAGTACTCAGTAATTGTTGAATTGAACAGACAGGGGAACAAGAACTACCCCTCACCCCAATTAGAATCTTTCAATTTGCTCCTGAACAGCTTTCCCATATGATTCCCTCATTATGAAGGATAAAGTGTTTATTTCGTGTCACATGGATGTGATATTGTTACTTTAAATATTTTCTTACTTTGTGACCCTAGAAGATGCCCCATTCTTCATAAATACTGTTAGTAATTCAACATATTTGCATCCATTAGCTTTCCTTTTGTGTGTGGCAAAAGATTATAGCCTTTAGACTTTCCCAGTCTTCAGCAGGATATTTTTTTTTTCCAACATGGGACCAATTTGAACATGCGTATTTGCATCTGCTAAGGGCTACTCATGTAGCAGATGATGCAGGGGGCAGTATTAAAGGGGTTAAAAAGAGTTAAAGAACACACAATAGAAAGAGAGGGTGTAGAATTCAATGGTGACAACTGTGGCCTGATAGGACATTAGCACAAAGGACTAAGTGATAGTCAATGTTATGTGTCTCCTTGGATAATCCATGAGTCCCATGTTTGGCAGATATAATGTATCCATTCTCCATCTTGTGATCTCTGTGAATGGACAACTGGTTGAAAGGAGAGAGTCTTTGGGAGTGTGGTCTGCATCTAATACATATATGCCCATTCTGGCAAAGTTTATTCTCTCTCATTTCTATCCTGTATTTGTCTTGCCATCTTCTGACCTCTGGTCCTTGGGAAATATGAAGCTTTCTTCACCTTCATGCCTGCTCTATGAATACTGCATTCACCAGCACCTGCAACCCTGTGAGTTGGCAGCCTGCCATTCCACCTGTAGCTCCTGGGTTCATCAGCAACTGATGAACCACATCATCATAGATCTCCAACTTGCCCTTTGATTTGCAGACTTTTAACTTGCCAGCCTCTACAATTGTGGGACCCATTTCTTAAAAAAATGTTCCCTCTATATACTTCCAAGCACTTGGTTGTTAATCAAAATAGCAGCAGTTCAAACTCACCAGCTACTTCTAGATAAAAAGGTGCCATCTGCCTCTGTAAAAGATTTGTAGTCTCCGAAATCCTGTGGGGGTAGTTCTACTTTGTCAAATTCTACTAGATTGTCAATGGCTTTTTGTTGTGTGTATATATATACATTTCTATATAGCTTCACTAGGCTTTGCTCTCAGGAGAACCCAATCTTAGAAAGCGTACACTCCAAGAAAGGAGGGAGACTTATTTCCAAAGATGGCAAGCTAATGATAACCATAGAGCCAAATACAGTTCACCAAGAAGTATATTTGTCATCCAGAATGGTTGGAAGACTGCTAGTTACTAAGCTCATTTATTAGTTTATTTCTTTTGCTATTTACAGAACTATTGTGAGGAGAGTCCCTTGTATATCCATATCAAGTATGGTATACTTCTCACAATTAATGAAACAATATTGACACATAACTATGAACTAAAGCTCATAGTTATTTCAGTTTTGCTCAGTTTTCTCCTAATCCTTTGATGTTCCCACCCAAGAATCCCATCTAAGGTAGTACTTTGCATTTTTAAGTCACCTTCCTTTAGATTCCCCTGGACTGTGATCTTTGCTCAGATTTTCCTTTGTTATTTTAATTTTTAATGATAATAACATGTTAGAAACTTATTAGTTATTTTGTAGAATGTCCTTTAATAGATATTTTGTAAAATGGGATTTGTCTAATTTTTGTTGTTGTTGCTGTTGTTTTTCCCCCATGATGACAGTAATGTGTTTTTTTTTACTTCTGTCATACTCTTTAATACACACATGTGTACATACAAATATTTTGAAGTGAGATCATCTGTAACTTTCTTTAATTCCTTTAACAGAACATTTTATACATTTTAATAAGTTGGATGCATGGTTATTATTCATAACTGGTGCACAATATTGAAAGGCTGTATTATATTTACCCAATCCAATAAGATTGGCAGATTACAGTTTTTTCCCACATCTCCAAATAATGCTGATATTAACATCACTGCTTTGCATGTATTTCTTGAATAAAAAGATGAACGCATCTTAACTTGCTATTCTCTGACTTTTTTTTAAGGGAGGATTTAACTAAAGGCAAATCACTGGATGCCATGGACTGAGCTGTGTTGTCATTCACTCCCCTCCATCCCCCCAAACCTCACCCACATGTGTTGTAAATCCTAACCTTGGTGACTGTGGCTATACTCCCACTTGGGAATGGATTATCATTCTTATGTTAATGCATAGGATTAATGTAGGGTATAGCTTGAGTCAGTCTCTTTTGAGATACCAAAGAAATTAAAGGAATGCTATGAAGCAGAGAAGGGGAAGAGAGATACCAAGTTATGTGAAGATCACACAGGAGCAGATGCTCTGAAAAGACAAAGACCCTCCCTCCAAGTCTGCAGAAAGAGAAAGCCTTTCCTTATTTAGACTTCTAGCCTCCTAAATGGTGAGAAAATGCATGTGTTTTTAAGAGAAAAACTAGAAGACAACAGGTTAAAGTACCATTCTCATCACAGTCCACCAAGAGTGCATATTTAAAATGTGACTTACCTTAAGTGTTATTCATGTCAATTACTTGGTTTGAGGTAATATTTGCCAGGGTTTCATCATCTCCCCAAACCATCTCATATCAACTCTTCACAGATGTGTTCAATCTACAGGTTTGATGCATCCACTGAACCTGAGTTGCTTCAATCATCTTCCCCCTGACTAGCCATTGCTCCGTTGATGTGCCACCTCTCCGCCCTCTTACCTCCGACTACAAAGAAAGAAGACTTAAACTTATCAAAGGGGACCTCTGATTTACCTCTTCCAGCTGCTGTAGGGCTAGTCCTTAAGAAGCGGATCCCTTGGGTTATGTTTTGCATTCCCACTGGACTTCCCACTTGTCCACTGCCATTGAGTCCATTGCCTCATAGATGTATGAAAGTTGGACACTGAATAAAGAAGACTAAAGAAGAATTGATGCTTGTAAATTCTGATGCTGGCAAAGAACATCAAATGTAGCATGGATTGCCAAAAGAACAAACACATTTGTTTGGGGAGAAGTACTGCCAGGATGCATTTTAGAAGCTAGGATGTCCAGACCTGCCTCACCAACTTTGGACGTGTTCGAAGAAAACTGTCCCTGGAACAGACATTATGCTCGGGAAAGCAGAGGGGCAGCGTCAAAGAGGAGATCCTGCACAAGATGAATTAACACAGTGGCTGCCACAATGGGCTCAAACCGACACACAATGGTGAGGATTATGCAGGCTTAGGCAGCGAGTTGGTCTGTTGCACACAGGATTAGATGAGGCAATGCAACGATAGCCAGTGGGAGAAAAGCCAATATTGAACCTCCAATCTAGCAAATCCAACCTACTAGCTGAGGCTCTAAATACTTTCTGTTCCACATCATCGCCCCTCCCAACTCATCCTCTTGGAATGGCAACTACATTAACTGTGGGTTGTGCAAGTAGGCAAAGTAAATCAGGAGAAAAAGAGGAGGCTGTGGGAGGAAGGCAAGGGTCAAATGAGAGAGTGAAACATTGTCTTTAGAAAGGGAGCATTTGAGAAAAATTTGACCTTGAAGGTGGAGAAGTCCTGAGAGTCGCTGCATAAAAAGTGGGTGTATCCAGGTCTTCAGTGTGGTCATTGGAAATGGAGTAGACAAGATAGCAGTTGGTGATAAGGAGAGATTCTGGACCAAGGCATTGCAAGGATTATTGATGTTAAAGATGAAGTCCCCAGTTTTGCAGCAAGGCTGACAAAGAGAGTAGCTACTCATTGCCATGTAGAGGCAGAGGAGATGGGGCTCCTGATCTCATTATTCTGTCCCCTTTCCCATCTCTACTCTTTCACTGACACTCTAGCTAGAACTTTTTCTTTTTGTAAATGCACCAATACAAGAAAATTAATAGTCTTCAAATTTTATAACCACCAAGTCTGTCAGAAGCCTTCCCTACTCTCTTGGTTGTAGTTTTCTCAGTCAAGACACTAAGCACAATCCAACTGAACATGCATTATTACTGTAGCCTGTTCTCTCTGAATTAGATATGTAACTTCTGACAATGTGTCAGTGCTCCTGTTGTCCCAGCTCATGCGAAATCTTTCCTAATCATGATAAAACTTAGATCTTACCTTTAAAGAATATTATCAACCAGGAGCAAGACAAGTCATATTTCATTTCCAACCTCACAACCTTCCAGTATCACAAGTGAAAAAACTACTCCTCTCAGTCTCAGTTTCCATTCTTTATATGGAAGAGGAAAAGTTCTAATATATCTGATAGCTAGAAAAATGGAATGACATTTCCAAGTAAAAACATGTTTTAAATTATGAAAAACTACAGGCAATAGAACTTTATATCAGTTTATGCACAAAAGAAATGTGATATTTATATTTATGACCATGGATAGACTTTACAAACATGGTTTATAAGAATTGGCAAAAAAAAGGGTTGGCAAATCTTTGTTGGGAATTTGGCCAGAGAACTAACAATGTTGTACAGAAGTTGGTAAGAATTTTGCAAACAGAATGTTTTACAATCCAGTGATGTTGCTTGGGCTTAGCCAATGTTAGATGAATCCATATGCATTTAATTCTATGCAATTTTTTCACAAGTGTAGATTCATGGAGCAATTCCCACACTTAAGACAGAGAGAAATTCCATCACCAGAAGGATATCTTGTGCTGCTCTGCTATGTTCACAGTATAACAACAATTAATCCCTGGAAACCATTAATCTGCTCTCCAACACCATAATTTTGACATTACAAAGATGTAATATAATTGGAATCATGCCATATATAACCTTCTAGAAGTGGTTTTTTTTAAGACAAAGGATTCTTTTGTAATTTATTCAATTTGTTATATGCTTATTCCACCCCCACCAAGTAGCATTTTATGATATAGATTTACTATAGTTGTTTAACCATTCATCTGTTAAAGGGCATCACAAGAATTTCAGATTGGGCTATTGCAAACAAAACAAGTATGAACATTCTTCTTTTTGTATAAGTTTTATTCTTTTCCTAAAAAGTGCAATGGCTGGTTCCTGAGAGTTGTAGAAAGAATCACATGAAGATGGTAAGAATGCATTGCCAAAAAGAACTACTTGACATTGAACCATTTCAGGGGGTAGCATAGAAGAGAGAACCGAGGGTACTGAAGGGAGAAGTCCAAGCTGCACTGAAAGCATTAGCCCCAAGCAAGGTTCCAGGAAGTGATGGAATACCAACGGACATGTTCCAACAAGTTGAGGAAGCACTGGAAGCACTCACTTGTCTATGTCAAGAAATGTGGAAGGCAGCTACTTGGCTAACAGACTTGAAGAGCTCCATCTGTGTACCTCTTTCAAAGAAAGGTGACCCAACAGAATGCTCAAGATATAGAACAGTATCATTGATAGTGCATGATAGCAATTTTTTTTTGGCTGAAGGTCATTCAACAACAGTTACAGTAATACATTGGCAGAGAGATATCAGTTGTTCAACATAGATTCAGAATAGGATTAAAAAAAGAGAGAGATACCATTGCTGATGTCAGATAGTTCTTGCCTGAAAGGAAGGGAATATTAGAAATACACGTACTTGTGTTCCATCGACTATTCACAGGCATTCCATTAGGTGGATCACAGTGAGCTGTGGATAAGCCTTGAGAAGGATGTGGATTCCAGAATAACTCATTGTTCTCCTGTGGAACCTGTACATACATCAAGGGGAAGTTGTGTAAAAAGAACAAGAGACTACCACATGGTTGAAAAGCTAGAAAGGTGTCAGGGATGGACTCTTTCATCTTATTCAATCTGTGTGCTGAGCAAATAATCTGAGAAATTGAACTCTATGAAGAATGCAGCATCAGGAGTGATGCTTATTAATTATCTGCTATATGCAAAAGCCATAATCTTGCATGCTTAAATTGAGGAGGACTTGAAGCACTTGTTAATGAAGATCAACCCACAGTCCTCAGTGTGAATTAAAAGTCAATGTAAAGAGCAACATTCTCACAACTGGACCAATCGGTAGCATCATCATAGGTGGAAAAAATATTGACGTTATCAAGAATTTCATCTTGCTTGGATCATAATAAAGGGGTCAAGAGATCAAACAATGTGCATGTGAAAGTTGGACATTTAATAAGGAAGACTGAAGACAAATACATGCATTTAAACTGTGATGTTGGCAAAGAATACTGAAAGTACCATGGATTGCCAAAAAAACAAGTTTGTCTTGGAAGAAATAGAGCCAGATGCTTCTTAGTAACAAGGACAACCAAATCTTTTCTCACATACTTTGGACATGTTGTCAGGGAAAATTCATCCCTGCATAAGAACA
>PVJH01018005.1:8185-46406 GCA_004026705.1 Nesogale talazaci
GAGTCCAGCGTGGCCCGTGTCTCGCAGGAGCCCTCGGCGGCGCTGCCCTACCCCCCCCCCCCGCCGTCCGGTGGTCCTCACAGAGTCCCCGAAGCTGCCCGCACGCCCGCACTCCGCGCCCCCAGCCGACCCTGGGCGGCCAGCCCCCCCGCTGTGCCCTACCTGGGGAGGGGGTGCCCCCCTTAGACCCACCGCCGTCCGAACGTTTCGTGTATTGTTTTCGCCTGTTCTCGCCCCAGTTCTCATTTCCCACTTTGGCTCTCTCAGCCCTGCCTCCCCGCAGCCCCCTCCTCATCTTCCTAAATTACTTTCTTTCCCGGTGTTTATTCCGCGACGTCTAGGGCATTGCCTTCGGGCTCTGGCGTTTGGTGACCCCGAACGGCACCCCGCAGGGCGCTTTACAAAGAACAGCTCGTCGGAGGGAGGGTCGGGGGGCTGAGGTGGCCTGCGGCGCCCTCGCGCCAGGCCGCTGGAACCCACGGGCCCCTGGGAAGGGACCGCGGCCGAGAGCGGGGGGCCGCGGGCTGGGGCAGCTCTGCCGGCCGGTCCTGTGGCAGAATGACCGGGCTTCCCAATGATCGATTAGATAACAGCCCCATTCTGTGAACTTCGCCCTCTTCCCTTCGCTGGGCGGCTAATCCCAGCCCCCATAACCGCCCATCCCTCGCCCTTCCCCATTTGCCGGCTTCATCGGGTGCACTCTGCAGAGTGATGGGACAGCGGTTTTGTACAGCACCAGCGGTTCTGAATGCTTATTTTCCAGCCCCCCTGACGCCACCTCCATCCACCTCCGTCATCCAGGCCAAGGAGCGGTTCCCTGCAATGGCCCTGCAGTTCCTCCTTGCTAACCTGCCGTTAGGGCGGCCCAGACCCCTTTCCCCGCAGTTTCTGCCTTCTCCACCAGCTTCCCGACTTCTAAGGAAGTCGTTTCCTGGTTGACTCCTGGGCCCTGCTCCCTAGTCCTATGGCCTGGCTTCCTGGCTTCTGGCCCTTAACTCCTGGAGGCTTCCTCTGTTGTCCCCACACCTCCACATTCCTCCTTATTTATAAATGGCTTTTGTTCCAGTGACATGGAAATGTATTTTTAGGGTGCATTGTTTTCAGTGGGCAAATCCTAGAGGTCACATCTGTTGTCTGTTTTTTCTATGAGTCGGATGTGCCTTTGTCCGGCTAGGCACAGGTGGTCCTGGGCTTAGCTGGACTCCAGCACCTGGGCGACTTTGTAGCATGGCGGCATCATCTGAAGGTTCCGTTCCGGGTGGAAGCCTGGGGATGAGTTAGGGAGCTGTCGTTCTCCACTGATCGTTTGCTGTACACTGAGAGCTGGCTTGTGGTGCTGTCAGACAGAGGAGGGCATCTTGCTGTCTTCTAATTCTCCTGTTACCTTGAAAGGACCAGGTGGTTTGGAGTGTCCAGGTTGGGAGGGCGTCTGTGGTGCCTTGGCTGGGCATTGGGCTGCCAGCTGAACGTGGGGCTCTGAACCCACCAGCAGAGCTGTGTGGGAGCAGATGGATGAGGCTGCCGGAGCTATGACACTTAGAGCCTAGGAAACCCCATAGGACTAGTTGGACGCTGTCTTCGCCGTGTCGCTGTGAGTTGGCCGGGCACTGACTCCGAGTCAGGGGTGTGGAAGAGGCTGCCGGTTCTGGATCAGACATGCTTCCAGGGCAGTTCTTCTGGACTCTGGGGTTTGAGACTGTCCAGGCGGGAGGAAACAATGACAAAAGGCAAACGTGCTACATCCAGTCATTTCTACCTGGAGACAGGCTGTCAGCTTGGATGGCTGCAGATAGCTTCATCCTCCTCCCATGGAGGTGCTCATGGGTTTGAGCCCCCACCTGCGGTCATCAGTCCAACGCTTATTGGGTGCACCCCTGGCCTTCCTTCTGCTGGAAGACGTGAGGTGGGGTGTGGCAGGAGTAAGGAAGTAGGCTCAGAGCTCCTGGAGCTGTCAGGAGCCCCACTTTTTATGCTTCCCACTGCCCCTCCATCCAGCCTTCCCAGGTTCAGATGAAATAGTCGCCTCTCGACAGTGTTTTCTTTTTTTTTTTTTTTTAATTTATTGGGGGCTTATACAACTCTTAGCACAATCCATCCATTGTGTCAAGCACATTTGTACATTTGTTGTCATCAAAACACTTGCTTTCTACTTGAGCCCTTGGTATCAGCTCATTCCCCTGCTCACACACACCCCCCCACGAGCCCTTGGTAATTTATAGATTTTTATTTTGACATGTATTACACTGACCGATGTCTCCCTTCACCCATTTTTCTGTTGTCCATCCCCCAGGGAGGGTTTTCTTACAAGGTATTAGAAATGGGCTGGGGAAGCCCTACCTCCATCTCTCCTGACTGTGGGGATCAGAGGGCTCTGTGGCTCAGGTGGGACTGCCTGCCTTAAAGGCCTAGTGTAAGATTGCCGAGCCCTGGAGAGAAGTAGAAAGGTGTGTGTCTTATTCTGAAGAAGTTACCTTGCAGTTGCTAGGTGTCGCAGGGCTGCCCCGACTCCACAATGACAATGAGGGGCCTTCAGAAAGTTCATGGGAAAACTCATCATCTCTGAGTTCCGTTTCCCACCCGTTGTCAGAAGCCCTCTTCCACCCCAAGGCCGCATGGCCCAGCCTGCACTGGCCTAGCAGAAGCGGGGCCTACCAGACCTGATGGTAAGATGCAGGCATTTTCCAAAGAAGTTTCTCACGGAAACTTCAACTGCAGTCTGATATTTTTTCTCTAATCACAGAGGCAGAACATTTTTATTATCGAAAGATTTAAAAAAGATAAAGGTCCAATAAATGAAAAGACTTGCCACTTTTAACTGCTAAATTCATGTTGTGGAATCCATGTCTTTCTATCACTGTGTGGTAGATAACCCTGTGTGTGACCTCAGTCCTTTAACCTAATAACATCACAACACTTGACTGCCCTACAATTTATTTAACTGATTCTCTTTCGGTGGGGGAGGTAATGGTATTAGACATTCTTATTATTTTATTTCTTTTTGGAAATGGGTCATCAAAGGTCTGGAAGGTAGAATGTAACTTTCAGATTTTAGAAGTAAGCTAGAGAGGGAACCAGTTTCCCGACCTGTCATTTCTAACTTTGTAGATGCTCAAAATAGAATGTTCTGGTAAATGACAAGAGCTTATTAAAGATTCATCACAAGAACGTGCCTGTGCTCTGGGCAGTAAGCGTTTCCTTCTGACCACTGGTGGCTCCCCGCTGGCCCTGCGGGAGGACTGCTGCCTCTGAACGGCCAGCATCGCAGTGAGCGCCGCCAGGACCCCTTGACCTCGCCTTGTTCTGAGACCAGCCTTCCGAGTGTCCTGAGGCTGGCACAGTGGTCGTGAACACGCGCTCCCTTTGCCTCTGTCGCCGCTCGTCCTCCCAGAAGTTACATTTGCCGTCTGGACTCATTCCGGCTGCTTGTCTACACGGGGTGTGTGTGTGTGTGAGGTTAGAAGAGGGGCAGCACGGCTTTGTCGAGCCGGAGTGACAGACACCTTGCTGGTTAGTGCTGGAGCCGAAACACAGACCCCCCTGTTCCTGTGCTCTCCTCAGGATCCAGCAGCGTCGGCGTGCTCTGGGAGGTCGTTCTTGTTTTCCAGTTTCTTTTGGCTACCAACCTAATTTACTGTCATCCTTAATTAGCACGGCACGGCAGCCTCCACCCTAACATTAAGCAATTATTTTTTCTCCTCTCTGCCCTCTGAGATTATTTTGGTTTTCACCTTCTCTCTTGGGTTTAAAAAAAACCCCATGATTCCTATTCCTTTCCATATGTAGACGACACAGGTAGAGGGAGTGGATGTCCAGTGGCCCATCTGCAGCCCTGGACGTGCTCTGGGCATGGGGTAGCCCCGTGCTGGGGACCATTGAATGGTGTTGCTCCTGGAAGCTCGGCCACATCAAGTGAAACCTTTGTGTGCTGGTTACATAGCCGCAGCTGTGGGCAACACTGGGCTCCCCTCTGAATGAGACTCTGAGACCCCACAGGACCGAGTCCAGTTGTCCCACAAAGTTCTAGGGTTTGAATCTGTGGGAAGCCAGGTGTTCTGAGGAACAGCTGCTAGGTTTGAACTCGACCTTTTGATCAGCAGTGGTGTGATGGTTTTCACCTTACTCCAGGTGTGAGAAGCAGTCTTGGAAAATACCCCATTCCCTCAGGATACAGGTTTCTGCCTTCAGCTTCTGGATCAGCTCCTCCCAGCCTCAACAGGTCTGATGCACTCAGCTCCTGTTCTCTGATAGTTGTGCACGACTTCTCTCTCTCTCTCTCTCTCTCACTCACACACACACACACACACACACACACACACACACACACACCTTTAACCACTGGAAGTTCTTTTGTCTGTTTCACATGCTGACTCCCTTGAAAGCAGGGCTTTATGGCTGTGGGGGTTTTAGGACTACTTTGTATAGATGAGAAATTGGTTCTTACAGGAGTCACCCTAAGCGTCACAGCGTCTGTAGACTATTAGAGCAACCTGGGTCTAAGGTGGCGATTAGCAGACCTGTTCTGTAAAGGGTTTGCCAATGTTTCTGGCTCTGTGGGCCGCACAGACGTTGCTAGGACTGGACAGGAAGGAGTGAGAATGGTGGGCTCTAGTAGGATGCTTTGTGGACACTGACATTGGGTCTTGTGCGTTCTGGGTCGTGAAATCATGGTCGTATGACCTCCCACCCCCAGTTTTGCTGTGAGCAGTACTGAAACAAGGTAGTGAGCTGGTTGGCCCATGGCTGACTTTCTAAGGAAAGATGCCATATCACACTTGAAGTTCTGGAATTAAGTGTTGGTCCAGAGGCTTATAGAATGTACATAATGGCCTTTAAAAAATGCAAAGCGGGACTGAGACCTGGTGGCGTAGTGGTTGTGTGCAGGACTGCGGCCCACTGGGTTGGAGGTTCAAATCCAGCAGCAAGGCTGGGCCTCCTACTCCCACCACCAGAGGGCAGTGATGCCCCCCCCCAAAAAAAGCAAAGCAAATAAAAAAGGGTTATTGATATAGAAATTGCACTCAATAAAATATACCCTTGTAATTTTTCAGTTTGTGATGGTTTGGGCTGCTGTATACTGGACATGACACTTCCACCAAATCTAATGTGTCCATCCCGTCCCCTCTCTCTCCCCTCTCCCACTCACCGTCCTCCCTCCTCAGCAAGCTATAGTTTATCCAGACTCCCCATCCCCATCCACCAGCCTCTGGCAGACAGTGGTCTGATTTCTGTTGCTCTAGTTTTGCATTTTTCAGAACACCCTATCATCATGTGAGTCCCACACATGTAATTTAGATGCTTTGAGCGTCACCCCCTTGTAGCATGTGTCAGTAATCTGTTGATTGCTTTGTAGCACTATGCGCTATAGACGTAGTACCGTTTAGTTAAAGAGTTACCAAACCTGTTGCTGTCAAGTGAATGTTGACTCTTGGTGGAACTGCAGGACAGAATAGAACTCAAGACTGTCAGTCAGGACGGCTGGTAGGTTTGAACTGTCTGCCTTTTGGTCTGAAATGAGTGTTTGGTCACTATCCCACCAGAGCTCCTTTATAGGTACCCAGGTGAGTCCTTTGGGTCCCCCTTCTCAGCAATTGTGCATAGAAGTGCTGCAATCAAGCATAAATACATTTGGCTGTAGGTTTTACTATGGACTTCCATTTGCATTTCTCTTGAGCAAGGCTCTAGGATTGGGATTGATGGGCTATGTGGCAAATACATGCTTTCACTTTATCAGGGGCGACCAGAGTGTGCATTGCTGCCCCCACAATCAGAGAGCACTCACAGCAGGTGCGCTAGGTCTTCTCAACACCTGGTATTGACAGTCTTGTTAGCATTAGGCAAACGAGTATCGTAGCACACTGTGGTTCTAATTTGTGCTTTGCTAGTAGCTGACGTTGAGAGGAACCCTCCTGGGGAGTGACGGCAGCACTGAGCTGCCATCCAGAAATGAAGTGGTTTGATCCCAGCACTTGGTGGGGGAAAGAAAACAGAGACTGCCCGTGAGAAGCTTGAGCTTCTGAGAAACCCCAGGGCAGTTCAGCTCTGTCCTCTCTGGTGGATATGAGACACAGGTGGTAGGTGGTGATGTTGAAGACCTCTTTGTAACTGGTCCTGGCTTTTCTTCCTTTGTAAAGGGCTGAGTATTCAGGTGGAAGTCCTTTATTCAAAGCCTGCGTGTTTTGCCTTCGCAGACTGTGGGCTGCCCTCCTTCCTCAGTGTCTCTGAGAGTAGACTTTGTCCTTTTGGTGAAACTTACTGTTTCTTTGGGGCCTCGTACTTTTTGTATCCTGCCCATACATCTTTGTCTAGGTCACAGCCACAAAGATTTTCTCCTGTTTTGTCTTCTGTCTTGAGGCCCGTGACACTTCGGAGGGTAGTTGTAACCTGTTGTGAGGTGGGGGCTTGAGGCCCGTTTATATCCATGGATGTCCAGTCTCACCATTTGTTGAGAATACTGATTGCTTTCCATTGAGTTGCCCTCTTACTACCTGTATTAGATTCCGATGACTTTGAAGTTGAGCCTTTGATTGACGGGACCTTTGTTCTCAGGCCAGTAGCCCCCTGTATTCATGCTCTAGTCTTACAGTGAGGTTGGCTGGTTCAGGAGCTGTGGGGTTCTGGAATTTGGTTTTTAAACTGCCTTTTTGAGGGGGAGAAGGTCCCTACAATTCTTTAAATTCTCAAGGTGCTATCGGCCCCCAAATCCACCAAGGTGGTGAATCGGTATGTCCCCATCACGAGGTCTGAGGGGGGGAGGCTCCTGCAAAGTGACAGGGAACTAAAACATGTTCAATCCCAAAGCCGCCTGGGTGGGTTGGGGAAGGAGAGACAGGAAGGAGACACCCTGACGGCTGCAAGCGCTGGCTGATTGGAGAAGCGCTCTGTCCCTTAATGTGCAGTCGATGGAGAAGCTCTGCAAGAAGGAAGCCATTTAGGTTTTCCCTAAGAGACATCGAAACTAAAATTTTAGCATGTGTTGAAGTAGTCACCTGTGAGGATTTTTGAATTGTCCCCGCCATTAATGACAGATTTTTAAATGGTATTTTCTGCTTGCCAGGTAAGTATCCATTCTGTTAGGGCGTCGAGATGTGTATATATTATATACACATATATACCTAAGGTTGAAGAGAATTACTAGCGCCAGCTCTAAAATAGTAAATAGTGATTAGAACCCTTATCTTAGGTTTCATGTTGTCAAGCCTGAATCTTTCCCCCTTTCCTGTTTCGAGTTTGTGCTCTGAACGTGGAAACCTCTCCGTAGCTTAGAGTAAAAAGACAACTATTAATTAAGTCTTGGTGAAGCAGGGATGATTATTTTTGAAGAGCTCTTGTTAGCATAATATCTGTGAATGTTGCAAGAAGATAATTTAATTTTCATTTGTTACAAAATGATCCTATTTTTCTATGATTGCAAAACAGCTACTGCTTCTGTGACTTAAAAAAGCATTGTGGACCAGATCAGTCCAAAAAGTGCTCCCTCTGCCTCTGTGCTTCCTGGGCTGAGTGACCAGTGTGACCATGAGCAGGGGCGAGGGTGCAGCTCAGTGAGACCCTCCAGGCTGTCTGAAGCCGCAGGCTGCGCCGTGCTCCACAGTGGCCTCTCACATGTCGGCGTTACTGGCCCTGGGCCTCCTGTTCCCGCCTCCTTGCAGTGAGCCTCACAGGCCCAGGAAGTTGGTCCTCTGGGCCACTGTCCTTGTTCTGGACATCTGTTAACGACCCTGTGTTGCTGTGCTGGGCATGAAGTGGCTCCTCTGCGGGCATCTGGGCGGCACACGTGGTGACCGGTTTCTCACGTGAGGATGGGTGCTTGGGTGCACTCTGGCTGTCCATAGGTGGTGGTGAGACCCCCTGCACCCCCTGCCCTCAGGTCAGGTGCTGTGATGACTGAGCATGCCTGAGGCTGGGTCCATTGGTGTGATGGTGGGAGACTGCTGCTTGTGGGAGCCTGACCTGGAAAATAGGGGTTTAGGAGAGGTGGGGGTGCTGCCTTGTCAGGAGTGTGGAGGAACAGTGGCCACGGGGGCACAGTCGTTTTGTTTTCTGCATTTCTGGGCAGGTCTAAAGACAGAAGCAGGCTTTTGGGGGCCACGTAACGTCTGTGAGTCTACAGCCAGGAATTTGACCCGTTTATAGAGTATCTTATCTGCTGTTTTTCAGCCACCATTGAAACTGCGTTCTGGGTGGTCTGCGTATAGGTGCCCTCGTTAGGTTCCTGCCGTCTCAGACAGGGCTGGTCAGTCTGCTTGCTGGAGACCATGTGCTGGCCTTCACTCCCCCAGCATGGCCCCTTTTGACACTCGTGTTGCTTGACCGAGAATAGCTCCCAGGCCCTGCCCTTTCTTTAACGAACCCTTCCCCAGACCCCGTGATCTGCTTTATCCCCACCTGCTCTCCAGGTGCCTCTTGACTCCTACTGTTCTGCAGTGTAGTGGTCTGTTGGCCTTTGCTTCCTCATCTGCACCAGGTCTGTGCAGTGGCCTCTGTTGAGCTGTCCCACGTGGCAGTCATTGGCCACCGATGCCATACACTGGGACATGTGTATGGTGGGATTGAGGAAGTGAGTTTCAGATGCATATCATTTTAGTGTATTGACGTGTAGGTGCCCACGTGGGCTTCGTGGCCGCCTTCAGAGTGCTGTTGGAATGACTCCCCTCAGCACCCTTGTGAGACAGAAGAGAGCGGCACCAGGGGTTTCCGAGGCAGAGTGCCACCTCTTTCTCCCCCCATTCAATGGCTGCTTGAACCTTCCTGTCAGCGGCCAAGCGCCTCACTGTGGCACCACCAGGGCTCCTAAGTACACTCCAAACCCTTTTGAAGTGAAGATTCGGGCAGGTGTAATTTCCTATTGTCATCAAGCAAATGAACATAGACCTAGGGGCTGAAGGTAATAGAAATGTATTCTCTGGTTAAGGGGCCAGCCCACAGCCGTTTGGTCATGTCCTCTCTTCAGGACCCTGCAGGACAGGGTGGGACTGCCCCCTGGGGCTTCTGAGGATGTCATTGACCCCCTTCCCCTTGTGGTGAGAGGCCATTGCTGGCCACCATGCTGGAGGTTCCCATGGTGGTGCTGGCGGTGCATGCCCGCACTTTCCTGGGTTTGGCCGCTGGCCACCTTCCCAAGCATCCTTTGGCTTGTCGACCCAGCACTCCAGTCTCATCTCCACAGTCACAAGGCACTCTCCCTTCCGGTGTGCGTCCAAGTGTTCCATTTTTATAAGAGTGCCTTTCATTGGATTAGACTTCAACCTCCTCTAATGGGCTCATTGTTTCCAAGTTGGGGCACAGGTACAGGGTTGGGGAAGGGATCTCAGCATGCCTCTTTCGGAGGCACGGGAGTCAGATTCAACTTTCGTGTGGCTGTTGCTGAACAGTGGGTCATGGTAGCACCTCAGTGACAGGATTCAAGAAATCAGGCACTGGGAGTCCCTGGTGACACTGCAGGGTGGGTGGGGTCTGGAGGGCACATAGTGGGTCCACCTCTGGTGATCTCTGTGCCAACCAAAGCAGCTCTGCTCTGTATGTTTATGCGTCATCGGACCTAGGCATCAGAACGTAGTTCTACAAGTCACAGTCTTAGTTGAGGGCGTGCGATGAAGTGTCCATGGGGATGACAGGGGGAGAAAGGCTGTCGGAGTGAGACCAGTGTTGTACCCCAGATCAGGGAGGCCCAGGAGGATGTCGGTGTTTACCTGGACAAGCAGAAGACAGGGCCGTTTGGTTGCAGCTGAGCTGGGAGTAGAACCTGCCTCAAAGAAGAGTTAGAGGGCTGAGCCCCGGTGGCGTAGTGGTTGTGCGCGGGACTGCGGCCCACTGAGATGGAGGTTCAATTCCCGCTCCCAGGAGCAAAGGCTGGGCTTCCTACTCCCACCACCTGAGGGCAGTGATGCCTAAAAAATAAAAATAAATAAAAATAAAAAAATAAAAAGAAGAGTTAGAAAGGAAGCATCTCATTGTAGTTGTATCAGATGGGGCACATCCGCTGGCCTGGCTGTGGAAAGGAAGGCACGGAACAGGAGAAGGGGCTCTGTAGTGTGCAGAGGATAGTGACGGGGCGTGGAGTAAAATGTGGCAGCAGGATTTCCAGATGACTGAGGTGGCAGAGTAGGTTAGAGAGGGCTGCGGGATGGGAAGAAGCCAGCCAACAAGGAGGCAGAGAGGGATGCTCAGTATGATGTGCTTGGTCACTGCCATGGGCTAGCTGCTCTGGATGCAAGGCAGGGGCTCTGTTCAGTGTGCAGGGTGCTCGCTGGGAGGTGTGTCCCTGAGCGGGGCGCGGAGTGGGGGAGCTGAACTGGGCAGAGAAGGACCTTGAAGGGTGAAGCAAAGCACCCCAGTAAGGCTCTGGAGCAGTGGTCCCACCTGGCACCCCTGGCTCTGTGACTGGCTGTGGGCTGCAGTTGCGGTGGCCCTGGAAGGCGGCACGGGCCTTTGGAGGCTGGTCTGCTGACAGTCCTCCTGCAGCTGTGCCTTCCGTACAGTGGGGCTGAGCAGCACATCTGGCGGGCTGAGTGCGGACAGGTCGTCCCCAGGGCCAGGTGGAATGTACACAAGAGATGAAAAAGGTTGTCACAGAGATGGAGCTTGAGAGCCAGCCCTGCAGGCCTTTTCTGAGCAGGGACGAGTGACGCCAGCCCTGTCCAGTGTCCAGTGAAGAATGGCTTTGACTGAGAGTGGCTTTGATGCGAGAGAAGCCATCGCATTGTCTGAGCTTAAACTCGGGCCGCTCTGTGACGAAGCACTGCTCTAATGCGTGCGGTGGTTTTCAGGACTCCCTTATCACCTCGACTGCAGGAGAGCATTTCCCTCGGAGCTTGGTCAAGGGCTCCTCACGCACCTCCTGGCATGCCTTGGTTGCCCTCTGCAGTTGGGATGGATGCCTGTAGTCAAGTGGCTTTACGTAAAGGTACAAGCCTGCTGCCTTCGCTCCACTGCAGTGCTCCCGTGTGTGGGCACACGTGTGTGCCCTGGTGTGGCTGGCCATGCATCCAGGGCGTCCTGCTGTCTGTGAAGTTGCAGGTGAGCAGTGCTGTGCTCAGAAGCCGGGGTGGGGGCAAGGGGGGAGAACTGCTCTCTCTTTTCAGCAGTCGTGGACGGGTATGCAGACCAGTTTTTAATGAGCACACTTGGAAAAACCTTGGAACTATGATTTTAAAATCCTGCAGAATTGTAAGAGTGATGAGCTGACAAGATGGTGGGAGCTGCCAGACCGTGTTCTAGGGAGAGGCAGGAGCCTGAAGAAATGGGTGGGGGCCAGCAATGAGACGACAGGTTTGGAGGTTGATGTTAGTGGACCCCAGAGCAGGAAAGGGAAAGAGGCCCCATCTGGAACCCGGAGCAGAGGGCTCTGTCTGGGAGACCCAGAGGTAGGCCAAGGAAGAAGGGGGAAGGAGCACCTTTTGGAGTGGTGACCCCACCTCCCGCTTCACTGATCTCCCGCCCCAGCCTGGGCTTCCTGTGAGGTCCAGGACTAGTCATGGTTCCTGGATCGAAACTGGTGGAAAGGCTGGGGGCCTGACCAAGAGGGGAGGCATGGTATCTATGGAGGATGGCATCTGCATCCTCAGGGAACTGCCACTAGCACATTCCCAAGAACCATCACCAGCAGCAAGCCCTCTGTTAGTAGCTGCCATTGTGCCTACTTGTTCCAAACAGGTTTGTTTGCCCTTTTAGCAGCCCTTTGTACTTTCAGTGTTCTTCACCAGCACCCCAACTCACATACATCGATTCTTCATCATTTTTCCTTAGTCACTGTCCAACATTCACATGCATGTGAGACGAGGGAAAAGACCGTGGCAGGGTCAGGCACCCTTAAGTCCTCAGAGTAACTTAACTCCCTTGCTTTTCAGTACTGCCTAGAGAGATCTTGTGCCTTTACCTAATGCAGTAAATACATTGACTGCTACTAATATGAACATTGGTTGTGGATCCAAGCAAGACCAAATCCTTGAGAATTTCATTACCTTTTCTTCATTTATTGTGATGTTCTCCTGGTCTGGTAGTGAGCATTTTGGTCTTCCTTACATTAAGTTGTAATCCATACTGAAGGCTACAAGCCTAGATCTTCATCAGCAAGTGCTTCAAGACCTTCCACTTTCAGGAAGCGAGGTTGTGTCATCCTACCTATCACATAAGCCTTCCTCAAATCCCGATGCCACAGTTAACTAGGCATACTAGTGAAAAAGTAGTTACATCTCTCTCTTTTCTCTCTTATTTAGGCAGTGTCATGGATATCTGTGTAGTTTCCTCTATGTGACTTAGACAAAAACTTTTTAAGAAAAAAGGTTAGTAGGGCTTGCTACCCTGACGCAGCAGCCGCAGAGAGCAGAGGCAGCCATCAGCCCCTGTGACATGGGAACGGTCAGATGGGTATGCAGCAAATGGCGTTTGCCCTGCTTAAGGAATTTAAGACAAGTAACAAAAGTTATTTAATTGATTTGGAAAACCAATAGCAACCGTGGAAAGGAGAGAGGTGGCAGCAGATGAGCCTGAGGGACAGATTTATCAGAGTCCGCTGGGCTCATGCAGAGCTTGTGACCTGGAAGATAAGACAGAAGGAATTTCCCAGAATGCGGCAAAAAAGGATGGGAAACACTGACGCGTGGTTAGAGACATGGCAGACAGACTGAGAGTCCACCTACTTAATCAGAGTTCCAGAAAGGGGCGGCTCTGGCGGAGGGCTGCCCATCCAGAGGATGGTGCCACGGTCATGATGGAAGGGGAACGGTGATTGAAGCTCAGTGAATTTCCCACGGCAGAAAGAAAAAGAAATGTGCTCTTATGCCCACACTGCTCTCTGTGCCCCTGTGAAGGCCGGCGCCACCCTCACCCCCTCCCTGAGCCTCAGCCGTGTCGCAGCCACCCCGTCAGCCCATCTCCTTCAGGGCCTTGCTCTTTTTGTGAACCCTTTATGGAGCAATTATGTCCTTCTCCAGGTGAATAACCTTTCGCAAAAACTTGTTCAAAATCGTGAGACAAAGTCTCACCAGCCTCTCACCTGAGGAGCATGCTGGCTGTACTTCCTCCAACACAGATTTGTCTGTCTCCTGGAAGTGTGTGGCATATTTCCTGTTCTCCACCAATCCTATTCACCTCCATTCACCTTCATTCTTCAGCCTTCACCCAGACAGATCCTAGAGAAACCACATCAAGCCAGAGCCCAAGAACCAGCTTGACAGCATCTGGGGAAGAAAGTCTCTTCAGAGTATCCAAACAAACCGACACTTTCTCTTTCGTGAGGAATGGTCATTAAACCTGCTAGCCACAAAGATGGCCTCAGTGCACAGGGGTCCTCTGAGTTGGACCCAGAGTCCAGGCAGGAGTTGGTGTGTTGGCACTCTAACCCCCCCCACCCACGCCTGTCTACTTAGCGTCCAGCTCAGTTCCATAACAAAGCCCTGGTGGGACTTCTGTTGTGATTGTCCAGCCTTTATATGTTAGTACAGCGGCCTCCATTGCAGGGACTTATAATCACACTCTCAGGTTTCCAGTCGATGAATGGGCACAGCCCTGCGCTTTGTTATTTTGGTTGTCTTTTAATGGGAAGAGAGGCAGTTCATACCCACAAGCTGCTCCTGGGGAGGAAGATTTACAGCTGGGGAAACCATGCTTACAAAATGTCATTGTGACTTGGTATAACAGTGGCTTTGGTTTGAGTTTTAAAAATAATTTTCTTGGGCTAAGCCCCGGTGGCGTCATGGTTGTGCGCGGGACTGTGGCCCACTGGGATGGAGCTTCCATTCCAGCTCACAGGAGCAAAGGCTGGGCCTCCTACTCCCACCACCAGAGGGCAGTGATGCCTAAAAAAAATAAAAAGAAATAATTTTCTTAAGCATTTGTACTTCTTTTACTTAATATTTTCAAAGTTGACAAGATGACAAGTTTTTATTTCTGTAAATTTGTGCTATTGTGAGTGAGGCATTTTTTTAAAATATCATTTTATTGGGGACTCTTTCAACTCATCACTATACATGCATCCATCCATCGTGTCAAGCACATTTGTACATTTGTTGCCATCATCATTCTTAAAACATTTTCTTTCTACTTGAGCCCTTGGTATCAGCTCCTCATTTTTTTCTCCCTCCCTCATGAGCCCTTAATGATAATTATTATTTTCACGTCCTACACGGACCACTGTCTCCCGTCACCCACTTACCTGTTGTTCGTCCCAGGGTGGGGGTGGGGGTGTCAATCATTGTGATCAGTTTCCCCTCTCTCCCCTTATAGATTGAATTGTTCTTACCCTTTGTTGGGGGGATATAGAAAAGCTGGTCTCCCTGGTTCTCTACCGAGTGCTCAGTGATATACTGGCGTAGTAGTCGCGTGCCAGACTGCTCCCCGGCGGTGCCGCGACAGAACTTACTCACGTTCCGGATTTGTAATTTTAGAGGAAGATGTATAAAAAGAGACAGAATGAGGGACTTTATTTACTTAGATACTGACCAGTTCTCTCGTTCTTTTGCCTTTCCCTCTGAGGTCATTTCCTTTCTGGGTGGAGACTCTTCCAGCAGTTGGTTTGGGGCCGGCCTGCAGCCCACTCTCTGAAAGCTCTCTTCCCTGTCCTCCCAGCCTGTCCCTGCTGTGATGCGTGATGAGGAAGCTTTGGGCCCTCCCGACTGCTGTGTCCTGATCAGTGGTGGGCCACTCTGCCCTGCCTGCCCTCGGGCGCCTCTTTCTGCCTCTCCTTCCCCAGCCCTGTGGTTTGCAGCACCTGAAGACCCGGAACTCCTTCCCGGACACGGGATGTACTGGCCTTTTTGAGTGTAGTCACTTTGGGCGAGGTGGTATGGGACCCCCTAAGTCTACACTCTCTGATGTCAGCCTTCGCTCCCAATTTAGCACGCTCCAAACTCATGAGTCCTGATGACTTTTCTACATCACCATTTAGGATCCGGCTGCGCTCTTTTCACTGCTTAATATCTATTAGGTTTATTTCTTGCTGTGACACACAGTAAGACCTACAGCGATTGGGATGCCCACATGTGCTACTTACTAACCCTGACTCCATCCTCCAAGCTGGTGTGTGTGTGTGGGGCGGGGGGCTCTCTTGCCCTCCTCCTTTTTTTTTTTTTTTTTTGGCATCACTGCCCTCTGATGGTCGTGGGAACTACCCAGCCTTGTTCCCAGAGAGCTGCTGCTGGATTTGAACCACCAAGCCAGTGGGCCGCAGTCCCGCACTCAACCACTACGCCACCGGGGCTCAGCCCCAAGTCCTACCTTTGTAACACAAGCTCACAGCCCCTTCCCTCAATGTCCTGCCTGGTCAGGGAGTGGCTGTGGTCAATTTGATCTCACGTAGATAGCTTTTGAAAAATGCTGTGCTTAAGGCAAACTGTTAACTAGTGAAGCTAAATTACTGTGCAGTGTTTAGTTGCCTTTAGGGGATGTTTTTCAGAAAAAAAATTAATTTCTAAAGTGTTTTCTGTGTCACTTAATTTTTTTTTTAATGGCTCTAGGTCCTGTAGAATACAGATTCCTGTCACATGGACCCTGACTCCTGGCGACGCCGTGCTTGTCCGAGTAGGACTGGGCTCCCAGGGCCATCAGGGACTGGGTTTTCTAGCCCTTGAAAAGACTCCTGTAAGTGGACCCGCTGCCTGGGACCATTACCAGTCAGGTGGTACAGATTCACTCGATCCAAAAAACCCCTCCAGACTCACTGCCATCAGGAATCCTGTGGGTTTTTGAGACTGCAACTCTTCACGGGAGTAGAAACGCCTTGTGCTTCTCCCGAGGAACTGGATGGTGGTTTTGAACTGCTGACATGGCGGTTAGCAGCCGAATTCATGTAACCATGCCCCCATCAAGGCTCCCACAGAATCAGTTGTCCTGTCTATGGCCATACCACCCTGAATGTGCCCAGTCTTGTTAGTACTTAGAGGGGAGAGTCATCCGTCCTCCCCAGCTTGTAACCTTTTCTTCCTTACAGTAGTGCTTTCACCTCCTTCCTTCCTCTGCTTGTCCTGTCACCAACTGGAAGGAGAGAAAGAAACAGCTTGGAATTTCAGGTATTTCGGTTTCCTAGCCGAGGGTTAGAACTAGAACGGAGAAGAATGTATCCAGATAGTTCATGAACCAGCCTCATTTTGTTTGAGACTTAGGGAATTCTTGTTCCTTCTTAAGTCTGTATTTGTGTCCCAGAGCTGCTGCCACAAATGGTGGCAAACTTGGGGACTTGACACAATGGAGAAGTTCCTCCCAGTTCTGGGTCCCACAGCTTGCACACTTAGTGTGCTACAGGCCTCTCCCAGCTGCTCAGAGCTCCAGAGTCTTGCCATGCAGCACATCCTTCTGACCTCTGTGGCTCTTGATAGAAGGACACCTGTCATTCATGTGGGGCCAGGGTTCAGCCCAGTGAGCTCATTTTAACTTGCTCATACCCTGACTTCTAAACAAAGCTGTGCTAACAAGAGACACAAGCCTAGGGCCTAACTCTGACCTATGGGGGACCCAGGCCTAGGGCCTGTCGCTGGCCGAGGGGGGACCCAGGCCTAGGCCTAGGCTCCACTCAGCCTTGGAGGGAGTGGCCCACGGTCCCTGTGGGTGCTTGTGGGGTCTCCTCATGGCTCTGGTTTGCTTTTCTCTGATGGTGGATTGTGTTTAACATCCTTTCATGTTTGTTGGTCAGCGCTTTGGCTATGTTTCAATTGTGTCATTTACCTGCTTATTCTTTTTTTTTTTTTGGGGGGGGGGGCATCACTGCTCTCCGGTGGTGGGAGTAGGAGGCCCAGCCCCACTGCTGGAATTGAACCTTCGTCCCAGTGGGCCGCAGTCCCGCGCACAACCACTACGCCACCGGGGCTCAGCCCCTATCTGCTTATTCTATTGAACTCTTAAGAATTCCGTATAGGG
This sequence comes from Nesogale talazaci, assembly GCA_004026705.1. Classification (NCBI taxonomy): domain Eukaryota; kingdom Metazoa; phylum Chordata; class Mammalia; order Afrosoricida; family Tenrecidae; genus Nesogale; species Nesogale talazaci. The sequence goes on from PVJH01018005.1 coordinate 25,034, forward strand.
TCTAGCTCCAAGTCTCTTATCAGATAGATGACATGTAGCATTTTCTCCCAGGCCATGAGTAGTCTTTTTGAAAACTTTCTCTGAAGTGCAAACTTTGGTTACTTGCATCAAGATCCACTTACGGGAATCCATTTTTGCTTTTGTCGCTCTCAGAAACCCTCTGAGGCTGGGTCACCTCTGTGCTCAAACAGAAACAAACCCCCAAGGACCACGTTCTGGCAAGTCCCCTGCCCGACCCAGAACACCCCCCCCACCACCACCCCGGGGCCCTTTGCTGCAGTGTGTTAATCAGTTCCCGCCATGATCGTGCATCACAAGGCACCCACACGTGAGGCTGAGATGGGTGATTGGGTGATGACTCTGAGACTGGGGCTGTCGGGCATGAGAGCCCCCAGCTTGCGCTCAGATCTGTGGCCATCCATGCTGCTGGGGGGGTTGCCTAGCCGAGAGTGGGAGGGTCCTGCCCAGGCCTCAGGCAGCCTTCTCAGGCCTATCCGTACCCCTCTCCCAGCCTGGGCGAGGCGCTCAGGGCAAGCGAGTTGAGTTGAGTAAGTAGGCGGGAGCGCGTGTCTGCTCTATGTGGGTCATGCTTGTTGCAGTCCCTCAGCAGGTCACTGTGGGGAAAGGCCACTGCAAGGGTCCTTGGTGCGGCCCGTCTTGTCACACCGGTTATGCTGCCTGCCTGTGTGTCACCTTGAGGACCAGCTCCCTCAGATGACCCTGGCCTGCCGAGCCCACCGTCAGGCCATTGCTTCTCAGATGCTGTCGTATCCGAGAGTGCAGCCATGGGGCTGGGCCACCCAAAATGGGCAGGCGCCACCCCCCTCCGGACGCCAGTTCTCCGCCTGGCCACCCACCTGTTTGCTTGCTTGGTTCTTGTTCTCCCTCATCTGCAGTGTGCACAGGCCTTCCAAAAGTCCATGGAAAGCTGAGTGACAAGGTCATTGGGGCTTCTCCATGACCCAATCATCCTGTCTCAGCCCCCAGGTTGGTGCGGGTTAGACGTTTGCTGGGTGTGAGCCAAGGTTGGTCCCTCGGTGACCCCACAGGCTAACCGGCTTGAGAGTGGGGCCAGTGGGACCAGCCAGGCCAGTTCCACCCACTAACCACCTCGTCTCGCTCTCCTCGAGCTATTGGGGGCCACGAAGTTAACACTAGGTTTGCGGACATTTCTTAAAGACCTGTATCTATGGACACATGTCAAGTTGACGTGAACGAAACTACGCATTCTCTTTAACAAAGCAATTTACTTTTCTTAAAAACATCATAATTAGAGCCACTAACTTGTAAATGAAACGATGTTTATATAAGTATAATAAATCTAATGTTTAATATAAGTAAGTAAGTATAATATTTAATATACAACCATTGAACTCCTGGGCTTGATGTATTTCGTAAAGATCGCTTGGTCTGCAGCACCATCATCTCTGCTGCATTGTCTCTATATTTGATGTTGACATTCTAAGAACTTGTTGATTATGTTTATGCTTAGTACTTAAGTAATGCTTTCATGAATGAAACTGTTTACTGGGATTAATACCCAATTGATGTAGCCATAGAGATAGGTATATCACACAGAATGTTAAGATTAGAAGACTTAGAAGAAAAGGAAGTTGTATATGGATTTAGTAAAAGTCAGTTTATATGTTAGGAGGTAAATATAAGCGGTTCCTGAAAGGACCCATCCCATAAACCCAGAGCAGCAATTCTCAATCTTCCTCATGCTGCGACCCTTTCCTTCAGCTCTTCGGGGTGACCCCCAACCATACAGTTCCATTTGTTGCTACTTCGTAACTGTCATTTTGTTACTGCTATGAATGGGGGGCAAGTCCTGTGAAAAGGTCCTTGGACCCCCAAAGGTAAGGGATCACCACCCCCAGGCAGAGCATGCAGCCCTCGTGCGTGACCCCAGACCACGCAGGTGAGCAGTGCGAGGCTGCTCCCATCGCCCCGTGCTGGTGGGCTGTGTGCGCCAGGGGTGGGGACCTGGGGAGCTCGGGATGGAGACCCTGCCGAGGCCCGGGGGCAGGCCTGTGTATTTCTGGAAGGGAGGAGCAGAAGCCAGTGAAATCACCTGTGGTGGGTCTTGGCAAGAGTGCCGAGCTGTTTCAGGTGTGCGCACATATACGTTGGCAGGCACTGCAGCTCTCCTCTCCTTGGGGTCTTCAGGTGGGCTCTAGAGGGAGGGCGAGCAGGTAATTTTTTTTGCAAAGTAGTTTTCTTTGGTATGGTTTTCACGTTGCCTACCTTTGAGCAGGTACTAATTACTTATGGCTGCTTAGGGCATTCAGACTGTTTCTCAGGGAGCCCTGGAGAAGGAGAGGAGCACACAGGACTGTGGAGGCCACGTCTACCCTTCCCGGCACACCTCTGTGACCCCTCTGGAAGGGGCTTTCACCTGTCTGCTGCAGCTCACCCAGAGGTTGAGTTGTTCATCTTTCCACCCAGCCGGGTGTTTGGGGGCTGGAGCCAAGAGCCCAACTCTGGCTGCTGGGGGACGACCACCATCTTACCAGACTCTGATTCCCAGGGATCTCCTGGGGCCCAGTGCGTGTCACAGATGCTTGGTTGAACCATAGGACATGAAGTTCTGACTGGTGGCCACAGGCATCAGTGAAACTGGAAGGTGGGCCCACGGGCGGGGAAGAAAGTCACAGCAGAAGGAAGGCTAGCCAGTTTCCCATGGAAAAAACCTCCAAACTCCTTGACCTTGAATCCGTTCAGACTCACAGCAACCATAGGACAGTGAAACTGCAGCGAGTGGTTTGAACCACCAACTACATGGTTAGCAGCCCGATGTTTAGCCCATTGCACCACTGCGGCCCTCTGCTCTGGTGAAGATGGGCTCACATAGTGGCCAACTGCCCTCGCCTGCCTTCACACGGTCCACATCCGCCTGTGTTTTCATTCCAATGCCCTGCAGCTCCAGGCGACCCAGGCTCTCTCCGGTGGGAGGTGTGGGAGACCCCAATGAGCCAGTGGAGTAGAGCAGCTGTCGCACTTTTCAGCCCACCAAGCCCCAGCGAGGCTTTGCAGACGACGTCAGGCAGGGCACAGTGTGCACTGCAGTCTTGTTTGCCTGCCTGTTAGCTCCTGAAATTCCACGGCTTACCTGAAAAATGTGTTCTGAATCTTGTGATTCACTTTGAAATGAATTTCTAAGTTTGACTCAGAGTTCAGATACTTGCTGTTTACTGATAGATGAAATCTGTCTCACCTGTCTGACCTGCCAAGTTCCGTGGGTGGTGCCAATAGGCCCTGGGGTGCTCTGTCTCCCAGGCTCTCCTGATGGGGTCCAGCCTGCTTTCATTGTTGCTGGGCTTCCAGACTCCTGAGCTGTTCCAAACATGGTGCAGTGGCTGCACCTTGTACATATGTGAACCCCACCCTCCCACATCCCCGGATGGGTGGAGGGGGGAGGACAGACTTCCAAAAGGTCTTAGAGAAATGCATCTTCCAGCTCGGGTTTTTCACAACTTTCTTGAAGCCGCCTTGAATAACACCTAGATTTACTCATTCACGGCCTTGAGTGGATTCTGACTCAATGACCCTTTAGGACAGGGTCGAACTGCCCCAGTGGGCTTCCAAGGCTGTTCATCTTTACAGGAGAGGAGACAGCCTCATTTTCTCGTGTGGAGCAGCTGGCAATTTCGAACTTCTGACCTTGATAAGATAAACTCATTGAACCCATTGCTATGGATTCCATTCTGACCATAGTAACCCTACAGGACCAAGCAGCACCACCCCACAGGGTTTCCAAGCCTAGTCTTAGCAGTTGGCGGCCACATTTCTCTCCCCTCTGAGCGGTCAGCGGGTTAGGCTCACCGGCCTTTCAGTTCTCATCTACCTGTTTTAACTACTGTGCCTCCAAGGCAGCTTGGGTGGACTAGACGTGGTCACTGGACTCTGCGGAATCTGCGGTATCACAGGGGTAGTCCCCCCGTGAGCTGCTGTACACCATGGGCAAGTCTTGATACAATTGGATAGACATTTGTGGCCAGGCTCATCAATGTGAAACACACTCATTTTAATTGGGAGGGGCCTGCCTATTGGTGTTTTTTTCATGTTTATTGGTTACTCTGGGTTCTCATTGATAAAATGACTGCTCAGGCTGAGCCCCGGTGGCGTAGTGGTTGTGCGCAGGACTGCGGCCCACTGGGACGGAGGATCAATTCCAGCAGTGGGGCTCCCACCACCAGAGAGCAGTGATGCCAAAAACAAACAAACAAACAAAAAATGACTGCTCAGGTATATTTTGCCTGCTTTCTTTTGGGTTATTTGACATTTTCTAAAAGGATGGTCTTTTATCTGTCATCACAACCCAGTGCTCTGGGTTCAGCTGTAGTCTGCGTGGAATTGTAAGGCCAGTTCTGTTTCCCAGCCCTCTCTGCTCGATCCCGCTGCCCTGAATCGCTTCTATTTCCTTGTGAGTCTGGGCTGTCTAATGCCACTCGGCCGCTTCGAGTCGTTGGAGAGTACCAAAGGCTGGCCAGAGACTGCACTTCTGTTTGAGCCTGAGAATCGGTTTTCTAGGTTTCATGATGAAACCCTCTTGGGATTTAGTTCATTGCACATTGTCTGCAGGCCTTTGTTGGAGAAAGGGCACAGGCACCCTTACACACATGCAGAATGCCAGGCAAGCATGCCTCTGTGGCAGTTGGGCATGGGGGTTGGTGAAATGGACTTCCCATGAACCCTGATGGCAGAGTAGTTAAGCTTTGGGCTGCTAACCACATGGCCAGCAATTCAAAGCCACTGTGTTAGTCCGGGTAGACTAGAGAAACAAATTTCTAAACATACATATGTATCTAAGGGAGAGGTTTACATACAAGAGCAAGGGCATACGTCCAATATTAGCCCATATGTCCGATACCAATCCATTACCCCTCTTCAGACACACAAAGCACGTGCAGTGACACCTGGACAATCACAGGCCAGTGGGTGCAGAGTCTTGTGTATCCAGTGGCGGTAGAAGCACCTCAGTGCTGGCAGGGGTCTCTGTGTGGCTTTTCCGGCTTCAGAGGTCTGGTTCCATCAGGGTGGGTCCTTGTGGCTTCTCCTCCGGGATGTCTCACAGGGAGTCCGCCTTGTGTCTTGTAGTAGAGCGTCTTCAAGGGACTGAGCAGTGAGCCTCTCACCTGCAAGGGGGAAATAGGGCCAGATGTCCCAGAACTCTCAGGAGAGAGCCATGTCCACACAGAGGTCTCATTGGCTCTCTGCAGACTGACAGGCCAGCCCCCACCCTGCATGGCAAAGTGTCACCGGGGGCGTGGTCATCAGTGCCGTTCCTGCTGGGGGAGGGGGGGAGTGCCTACTTTGGAGACTGTCGGCCTAGACCACGGTGCACAGCACTCACGTGGCCTTACTGTCTGATCAGAAGTCGGTGTAGGGATTCGGGGGTCTATGGGGCCCGTTAGAGCACGAAATGTGTCGTCTCTGCGACAGAGGCACTGGGGAAGGGAAGGGAAGGGCTCTCTGCCTGTGGGCGGGGCTTGTTCGTTTTCCAGGCAGGGGTGGGAAAGGAGGAGAGGTCAGACCTGGGTCTGACAATGGAGGTCCCCCTTCAGAGAAGCAGCTCTCAAACTGGTGGGGCGGGTGGGGTGAGGCCAGGCGACTAGCAGCAGTGCTAGCAAAGGCAGTGGGAGAGGAAGGGAGCTAAGCTAAGCAGCCTTGCTGGGCATCCGCAGCCCTCGGGGTTCTGGCGCCCGGGCAGCGTCTGCCAGCAGGGGAGTCTGGGGGGCTGTGCAGCTGCACTCGGAGCATCGTGGAGAGTGAGGATTCGCATCCACGGGACATGGAGCGTGGGTGTTGTGGGTGTAGAAAAGGAGAGCTGCTCCTAACCAGAAGGCCAGACTCGACCGCGCCTTTCCGCCACCACCTCCAGGTGCGTGTCCCTACCGAGTCTCAGGTTACCCTTCGGAAGGATTCGTATATGGATATGTATCTGTGGAAAGTGTTAAGATGTACTGTGCAGTAAAACGTGTTTAGGAATTGTGTGTGTGTGTGTTGTCTATGGCTCTGTGCTGTCTCCCACAAATGACAGGGCCAGGTGAAGAAGTGGTCACGGATGCGCCCTTTCCTCCATTCACTCTTGAGGATGCATTGTATTCTAGGATTGGGGGTAGGGGGGTGCTCGACTCACCTGCCCCCAGGGGCTCTGGGAACATCTGTGTGAAGGTTTTATGTCAAGTCTCTGAACCTCTTTGCAGGTATGGAACATCAAGCAGATGATCAAGCTGACCCAGGAGCACATCGAGGCCCTTCTGGACAAGTTTGGGGGGGAGCACAACCCGCCCTCAATATACCTGGAGGTGAGCTTGGCAGCCCACAGACTTAGGAAATCTGCATCTTGGCCACCCTGGCTGTTTGTGGGGCAGGGAGAGAGAAACAGGTTACCTTTTATACTTTGAAAAATGTCAAGTGAAAGGGTGGGGATGGGGTGCTTCCTATGTGAACTTTCCTAGAAGAAAACAAGACAAAAAATAGGTATCAGAAGAATGGAGAAATGCATATTTTAGAGGTCAGAAAACTGGTTCTCTTTGAAAAAGGCAGGACTGTGTAAAAACTCTTTTTTTCAGAGACACACCCCCAGACACACACACATACGCATTTGGTGCCTGCATCCTCGTAGGTGTCTGCTTTTGGGTGGTTTCTGAATCATAGCAGCCCTGCAGGACAGAGTAGAACTCCCTCACATCACAAAATTGTCTTTGTTATAGACACAGAGCAGCTGGTGGCTTTGAACTGCTGGTCTTTGAGTGGCAGCTGTTAGGTGGGCCAGCATTACCTGGTGTGATCCTGTCACTGGCTCTTAAGGGCTGCGCATGGCTTGAGCAGGACTGAAGTGGTTGCTGCTGTCACCGGAGAGGCTGTCTTGGCCTAAGTTCTGTGTGGAAGATGCCAGGGCCCCACCCCAAGAGTTGCTGTGAAATCCAGGCCATCGGCAGCACATTCCCGTCCCAGGTAGAAAATGCCCAGGTGAACTCTGGCCAGAGATTCTTCAACACCGTGGACAGGCTTCTTCATTTGTTCCCCTGACTCCTGGAAGGGCCAGCTGCCACTTCTGCTCAGGCAGTCCCTGGGCTATAAGGAGACCCATGCCTAAGTGCCTCTATGAGCCGAATCTGTAGGTCAAACAGTTTTTACTTTATTGCAAGAAAGAGTCCCAGCCTTTACCCATTGGATTACTCAAGGTTTAAACCGACCAGCCGCTCTGTGGGAGAAAAACTGGCTGTGCCTGGCAAAGTTTGCCAAGTCAGGAACCCGGGAGCAGTCCTGCTGGCATCGACTCTCTCGATGCTGGCAGGGGGGCTTCGTGCAAGGTAAGACTAGAAGCCTTTAGATTGAAAAGCCACATGTGCAGCGGGCAAAGAGGATTGGGCTGAGGACTTTGTTGCAAGTTAGGGATTGCTTCAAGCTTTCAGAATGAGGGCAAATTTACTTAACCTTAAAGGTCAAGTGGAAAAACGGAGTTACAAGCTAATATGAAGTCCCTCACCTCAGTCATTCATAGTGACCCTATAGGACAAGTCAGAACTGCCCTTGTGGGTTTCTGAGGCTGTTAATCTTTATGGGAGCAGGAGGCCCCGTCTTGCTCCCTCGGAGTGACTGTTTTCTTCTTACTGCTGACCTTTCAGTGAGCGGCCCAGTTGGTAACCGATTAAGGCACCAGGCTCCGAAGCCTTCTTAAACACCTGAGAGACACTTCTCTTCCTCCTCGCCTGCACATGCTTTCCCGGCTGCACAGGGCCGCAGCTCCTATCTGAGGAAAGACACATGGAATCACAGCCCCACAAAGAATTGATCACATTCAACCTTTCAAGAGGTCACACATGATCAAGAACCAGTGGCCCAAGCTGCTCTGAAGCAATAGTTTTCAGGAAACAAGGCTCTAGGAATTGATATTGAAATATTTCTTAAAGTTGATGGAAGTACTCACTTATGTATGTCAAGATATTTAGAAGACCGCTACCTGGCCAACCAACCGAAAGAGATCCATTTTAGATGGCTCTTGACTAAAACCAGAAAATATCAGAAAGATGTCTACTTGTGTTTTATCGAACAGGGAAAAGAATTCCAGAACACTTTGTTGTGTTCATTTGGAGCCTGTACATGGAACGAGAGGCCGTTGTTAGAGTAGAGGAAAGGTGTGTATCAGGTTGCATTCTTACACCATGGTTAGTCTGTAGGCTGAGCAGTAATCTGAAAAGCTGGATTCTGTGAAGACAAACAAGGCCTAAGGATTGGAGGGAGGCTCGTTAACAGCCTTCAGTGCGCAGGTGACACAAACGCCTTGCTGCGAGGGAGGAGGACGTGAAGCACGTGCTATGGAAGATCACGGACGGCAGCCCTCGGTGTGGCTGACAGCTCAGTGTGCACACAACAAACAAAGCACCTCAGCTGAGCCAGCCCGTGGACAGCATGGTGCATGGAGGAAAGGTAGAAGGCAAGCGTTTCAATGCTGTGGAAGCAAATACATAAAAAGGCACTGCCATGGGGTCGATAGTGACTCACAGTGACCTATAGCACAGGGAGAACTGCCCATTGGCGTTTCCGAGACGTGGCTCTTCACGGGAGTAGAAAACCCCATCCTTTTTCTGCAGGGCGTCTAGTTGTCGCGACCGTACACCTTGGGGACCCCCACCCGATGCATGACCGCTGCACCACCAGGACTCCTTATTGGGAGCGGCTGTCAAAAAATCATTGCACTGAGCAAATCTGCACAAGACCTATTCGAAGTGTGTAAAAGATGTCAGTCTGAGGACTCAGGCGTGTCCATACCCACACATGGCTTTTCAGTCACCTCATATGCCCGTGAAAGCCGGACCGTGAAGCGGCAAGACAGGAGAAGAACGCGTGCATTTGAATCATACTAATGAATCAGACTGAACGTGCCGGGACTGCCCGAAGAACAAGCAGAGCAGTCTTGGAGGAGGCGATAGCCAGAATGCCCCTTGAAAGCACGTTCCTTCGTGTTAAGAGGAGTAAGGGGCAGGCCCGTCGCTGACAAAGGAAAGCCCCGAATGAAATGGGCGGCACCAGTGGGCGCAGACACAGTGACTGAGGCTGGCTCCAGGCTGGACCGCCTCCCGGTCTGCTGCTCCAGGGGCCAGTCAGGAGAGCAGGTTCTAGGGCGCCCAGCACCGGCAAGGAGCACGTCGAGCGCGTGCCCACTGTGTGTCAGCACTCTTGGAAACATGCAGTGGCAGCACCCTGGATCTTCTGTGAGCTGCACTTTGTGTTTTTATAGCTCTCTTAAACAAAGAGCCTCAATCTCTTCCAGCTCCTGCAACAATCCGTGCTTCAGTTGGATCAAGCATCTCTGTACATATGTTGCCATAATTATTTCCTAGACATTTACACTCAATTGAGCCCTTGCCCTGCCTCCCTGTAATGCCAACAGTCTCTGGGCCTGCAGTCTGTACCAGACTCAGGGTTCTTCAGGGCCATCTTGCCACCACAGACACCACAGTGCGAGGATCACGGGCAGCCCAGGTGCTTCCTGGGGGGTGCAGAACAGTCCATTAAAGCCCCCGGAGATGGGGGCACATTTGTAGATTGCACTTGTGAGGTCACAGTCAGTAAGAATCAAATGAAGTGTAATGTTGTAAGATAAAGGTTTTGTTTGAATGATTTTTTTTTCATTTATATCGATAGATAGCCTTAATCTTTATTATTATTTATTTTTTTATTTCCGCATCACTGCCCTGGTGGGAGTAGAAAGCCCAGCCTTGCTCCTAGAGAGCTGCTGCTGGATTTGAACCGTCAACCCTGTGGAACGCAGTCCCGCACACAACCACTGCGCCACCGGGGCTCAACTTGATAGCCTTAATCTTTGTGTTCCAGTTTTTGGAGACATAAGTCACATTCTGTAAAATTAATCTACTTCTTAAAATTGTGCCTATTGTGGTGTTTGGGTCTGTTGGGAGCGTGCGCACGGCCATCTGTCTCCACAGTCTTAATTCCAGGGCAGCTTCTTCACGCAGAGAGAAACGCTCCCGGATGTGCATCTGTCACATCCCGTTGACCCCTTCATTACTCAGTGGTGCACGTTTGTGTCGTCCACTGCCTGTTTGCAAGCGATACTCTTCACACAGGAGCCCTGCTGATGGAGTGGTCTGACAGGGCAGCAGCTGCTCCAGGCGAGCACGAATGCCTTCTACTCCCATAAAAAGTTGAGTTCCAGGAACCCGGGGCCGTTTTCCTCTTGCTCGAGTCAGCCCCCGAGCATTCATCTGCAAGACACTGTGTAGAAACAGCCTTCCAGTGGTAGGGGTTACGTGCCTGGACATGCAATTGCTGGGTTATAGAGTATATGCATTTCCACTTTTCGAGAGGCTGCCAGGCTTGCTCAAAGTGTCTGTGCCCTTTTGCATGCTCACCAACAGTGTTTGGGAGGCCTCGCCCCCTACCCCCCGCCCTTCCTAGCCGCTGTTTCTGTCCATCTCTTTGGTTCCAGCCAGCCCAGGACGTGTGAAGTGGCATCCTCTCCTAGTAGTTTGGGATTGCACTTTCTTAGTGATCACTGAGGGTTAGCTTCTTTGTGGTACGTGTGTTGGCCTCTGTATAGCTTCTTTGGCGAAATGTCTATTCAAGACATTTGAATATATTTGGCCATATTTTCATTGAACCCTCTCCCACCTTCTGTTGTTTTATTTATTTTTTTAAATTAATTTATTATTTTGTGGGGGGCATCACTGTCCTCTGGTGGTGGGAGTAGGAAGCCCAGGCTTTGCTCCTGTGGAGCTGGAATTGAACCTCCGTCCCAGTGGGCTGCAGTCCCGTGCACAACCACTACGCCACCGGGGCTCAGCCCCCACCTTCTGTTGTTTTAAATGACTTTATTAATCGCTTTTCTTTTGTATGTGTAAGATTGTATTTTCTGTGAGCCAGTCCATAGCAGAATGTGGTGCTCAAAGAGGTTGATTCCATTCTTGAGTTTGTGTCAACGTCCATTCCCGTCATCCTGATCTCACCCCTCCTGGCCTTTTCATCCAGCCTGAGAGCAGTTGCTTAGCACGTGATCTTCTGAAAGGAGACAGCACTCCTGGGTGATAGTCCTCCCTTAGGAATTCACCTACTATCTAGTGGGCCGGTGACTTCAGGAAATACTTTCCCATCAGGTTTAAAACAGACATGTGTTTGTTATTTTTAAAGGAGGGAACCCCTGAATCTTATGTAGACATGTGATTAGAGAGGTGACCACTGTGCTGCTCGGGTGTACACAGGCACACCAGGACTGCCAGCTAGGTCAGCAGTGCAAGACCACCAGCAGCTTGTGGGGAGAAAGTTTTTTCTTCTGTGTGTGTGTGTGTGTGTGTGTGTGTGTGTGTGTGAATGTTCATCTCTCAATGGAATGTGATGAGTAAAGAAGTTAAAATCAGTACTTATTACCTTAAAAGTGAAAGTATGCATGTATATTATTTCCTGCATTTACTGACTTGTGACTTGAACTTTTTTGATGCTAAAGAGGCTCTAATCCAAGACTTAAAATCCAGTATTTTCTTCTGCTATTGTCAGGACCCCGTCCAGGTTCACTGTCCGTCTGCTCTGGTTTCTAGGCCTACGAAGAATACACCAGCAAGCTGGATGCCCTCCAACAAAGAGAGCAGCAGTTACTGGAATCCCTGGGGAATGGCGCGGACGGTTCTGTCTCCAGCTCGGCATCAGCGGACACTGTTACATCTTCTTCCTCTTCCAGCCTTTCAGTGCCACCCTCATCTCTGCCCGCTTTTCAAACTCCCACAGATGTGTCACGGAGCAACCCCAAGTCACCGCAGAAGCCCATTGTCCGAGTCTTCCTGCCCAACAAGCAGAGAACAGTGGTGAGTCACCATGAAGTGCCGTCATCTTATTCACTCTGTCTTTCTAAGGTAGCGCAGTCATTGAAAATGAGCTACGACAGGCTGAGCCCCGGTGGTGTAGTGGTTGTGCGCGGGACTGCGGCCCACTGGGACGGAGGTTCGGTTCCAGCAGTGGGGCTGGGCCTCCTACTCCCACCACCGGAGAGCAGTGATGCCTCCCCCCCCCCACGAAACAAAAAAGAAAAGAAAATGAGCTACAAATGCTTCCAGTCCCACCAAGAGAAGCCAGGCAGGTAACAGCCTTCCTTTCAGACAGGGATGGAAGAGGTGCCAGTGCTTGGGGCCGGGGCCTCTCTTCCTGGGACATGGTCAGTGCCGTTGGCGTCAGGGCAACCCTGGCACCCACCTCCCGAGCTTGACGCCAGCTCAGGACTGAGCTCCTGGGCCTTACCGGAGCTGGTTAGGCCTGCTGTCCGCCCGGGAGTGCTCATCCCCAGCCTGGTTTCTGATCAAATGTGGGATTGTTCTGTGTGTCTTTGCTTGACATTTTTTCCTCCTGACTCCCTGAGTTCCACCCTTGGGAAGTATGCCCGGGCTGCGACTTTGAAAGCTGTCGCTCAGCAATGTCAGTAATGCAAGGTATGGTCCGGTGTGTCGACATGCCTCACTCCTTTTCAAATGCACTGCCGTTCCTTTTGACACCATGGAAAAAACAACTTATTTTCAAATCAATAAGAGTCAAAGTAGTTTTTTAATTGATATTTTTGTGCACTCCCCCACTCAGAAAACGCAGTTAAAAGTACCACTGCTGCCACTCAGATCCCAAAGAAGTCTTTCTGCCTTGAAAATAAAGTGTACGATGATGGCACCACACTCCCCAAAGGAAGGGACCGTTGCCGTAGAGACTGGGGACCAGTGCCCGCCGTCTGCCTGTGGGAGCTGACCGCCTGTGTGCGGGAAAGCCAGGGCAGGTCATGGCTGCTGCGCAGAGGTGTGTGTCTTGAGGCTCTTCCTGTCCCAAGAAGGACGGCGCAGGGCCATCAGGAAACAGACTGGGTTATTCATTGTGCAGAAGCATAGGATGTGACGCAAGGCATTTGTCAACATAGAGCACCAGTGCCACTTTCCCTCCATGTCTACTGCTGAGTTAGAATGGAATGAAAATGCTTGCCCATTTTAAGTCAGAAACTAGCCACGCAATCTCCTTTCCAGATAGTGCCCCAGAAAGGTCACTGGGCAGATCTGAACGGGGTGGGAAAGAAGGATCAGAGCATTCTGGGCACGGGGGAGATGCTGAGTGCAGATGGATGATAAGTAGGACTATGGATTGCACTCGCTGCCCCGAGGTGTGATGGTGTGATGGGGTTAGATACAGAGCCCAAGTCCTTGGAGGTGAAGTGCCCTCGCGCCCCTGCTGCCCTTTCCCGTTTCCTTCGTGTCTGTCTGAGCTGCGTGTGCCCCACTCACATCTCACACTGGGAGGGAGGGGCTCTGCTCCACCTTCTCCTTTCAGACCCCCCACACGCGAGTCTGCCACAGAACCTTGGCCAGGCAGGCACGACGACATAGAAGGAAGCGAGAGAGCAGGGGAACGCTGGGGGAGGTGCGTGAATTCTCTCTAGAGAGAATGTGGCTGTCCCTTGTACCATGACCTTGAGTTCTCTTGTGTGCTTGAAAGTTTTATAATAGAATTTTAAAATGGAAACAGCACAGAATCAAGCAAAAGTGCATTCAGTACAAAGGGAACAGCTGTCTCTGGAAGCAGACACCCTCCTGACCACGTGCCACACCAGCACGGTCGATAGAGTTGTAGCATGCTGGGTGAGTGCCAGCACCGAATGTCCGTGTTTCAGAACTCGGAGGATGGCGTAGAGAGCGCATGAGATCCGACCTGTGAACTCTGCACAACCAACTGGGCGCGCGCAGGCGTGCGAGAGCGAAGCAGACTCGTAAGAGAAAGGCTGAAGAGGCAGGGAGAAGGCAGGTTCACTGTCTGCCTAGCAGAGCTGCCAAGAGGGAAAGAAAGACGGAGAAGCCCTGGAGGCAGAACTGTGAGAAATGAAGGCTAATATATGTGAAAGACACACATTCAGAGATTCTGGAATCACAGCCCTCAGTTGGATACATATATTTGAATTCATACTATAAAAGAGAAAAAAGTGCAAGATGATTGTTCTAAAAACAAAATTATTCCAAAAAAACAGTGAGATTACCTGACAATATTGCCCCAGCAGCTATTGAAGCCGGCACGCACCAGACCGGCCTACTCACAATGCTTAGGCATGTTGGTCAGTCGCAGCTAACCTGTGAGCGTAGCTGGCTGCCTGGATGATGAGGGAAGGCAGCGTGAAGGTATCTCTCACAGGTGCTATTGGAGGCTCTGCCCCCGCCGGCGCAGAGGAGGAGGGGCCCTAAACCCTGGTGCGTGGCCGTGACATAGAGCACGATTCATAAAAGCACATTGATACGTTGGATTGTGTTGAAAGAAAAAACTTGCCTTCTCCAAAAGACAATGTCGAGAGAAAGATGCTTTCCTTGCCAAGCACATATCTGATCAAGGACATCCATCCAAAAGGCGTAAAGAACTCTTAAACTCAACAGTAATTCAGCCTTAGCTGAATAGCCACAGACGGCGGGGGAGTGGGGTTCAGAACCTCCTCCGGCTAGGGAGCATCAAGACCCGTGGGCCACGTGCATCCATCTACTCTGGCGAGCAACGTCCGCCTCTGCGCGTCCCGTGTGCAGTCATCTACGCTCTGTCCAGAGAAAAGAGGCGTGAAGGAGACAGTGTGCCGCTCCGGCCTCCGTCTCCCTGGCCTGAGGAGAAGGAGGTGGTGCACAGATGCTGGAGAGAGTGGGAGAATGTGTGGGACAGAAAACTCTGGCCCAAAGGGACCAGACAGTAGGTGGCTGGAAACCCTGCACCCCTGACTAGCAGTTACTCCCAGGGCTGGAAACGCCCTCAGCCCCCACTCAGCTTCCAGTCAAACAGTAGCTTCCTCTGGGTGAGCAGTCGGACTCGGGAGGCATACACACCTTAGAGTGGCCCACCCCTCTCGATCAAGAGGACAGTGCTTACCCAAGGACAGAGTTCACAAGGGTTGGGAAAGCAGGGGATGGGATCGGGAAACACAGTGAGGAAAGGGGGGAAGTGATGTCACATTATGGGGACTATGGTCAACGGCATAAAACACAGTATGTAGGGATTGTTAGATGTAAAGCTGGTCAACTCTATACTGATTTACAATAAAACATTGCAAAAATCCAGCTTTTTACTGGTGTACAACTAACTTCCTGTCAGCAACTTGTAGTAATGACCCATTCAGCCCTACTCCTAATCACTGTGTTTTCCATCACTGTTGAGTAGACAAAGGTTGTTTAATGGATATATTTGCAACAAAATTCTATATGCCTTTACAAGACACTGTAGATAGGTCTTACAAATACCTGCTGGGCCTCCTTAGGTGCCTCCCCTGGTGGCAGACTCGAGCGCCTCCATTCCAGGAGTGCCCAGATCAAGCAGACGCAGGAGTCGGATGACAGAAGGGTCAGGCGGCGTGATGTCAGTGTGCCTGTCAAAGACACACGTGTACCTACACCCGCCAATACAGCACACACATCCCTTTCCGGAGCACGTGGAACATGGAGAACTGGCCCCCGTGTATGCCACGAAGAGCCTCACAAATGAGAGCGGGTCCTTGGCCCTCAGTGTAAAGGAGACCTGAACAGCAGTTCTGGGAGACCCGAGTTCCAGGAGTGTAAGACACTGTGTTAGTCTGGATAAGCTAGAAAAGCACATTCAGAAAGGAGGTGTATATGCAAGAGCGATTCACTATTGAGAAAGCATCCCAGCCCAGTCCAGATCAAGTCCATATGTCCAATATTATTAGCCTATCTGTCAGATACCAATCTATAAAATCCTCTTCAGACTCCTGCAACACACGCCGTGATTCCAAATGCGGGAAGATCACAGGCCGGTGGGTGGAGCCAGTAGTGTTGGAAGCATCTCGGCACTGGCAGGGGTCTCCGCGTGGCTCCTGCAGCTCAGGACACTCGCATAGCTCCATGTGTCTTCTCAGCTGGAATGCCTCCCAGGGAGTGAGTCTGTGTCCCGCCTCCAGAGAGCAATTTATCTCCTTAGTGCCTCCATATGAAGTCATCAAGTTGTGACCTGATTGACAGGCTAACCTCCACTTTTAAGTCCCTCTCAAATTGATAACAGATTATGTAGCTACCAGAGACACAAGTATAACTCAAGCACTAGAAAATCATTCGAACGGAAATTAGAAACTGTTTTTGTTGTCGTTAAGTGCCATGGAATCTTAATATCCCCCGGCCCTTCACATCATCCTCACCATCCCTGTCAGGTTCGAGACTGTTGTACACAGTCTGTCTCAGTCAGGGTCTTCGTCTTTGCTAATCCATGATATCCTTCTCTAAGGACTGGTCTCTTAATAATGCCTTCAGGGGACATGAGACAACCTCACCATCTTTGTTTGTAAACTCCTTTTCTCCAGGATGGGTTTGTTGGTTCTGGCAGTCCGTGGTGCTCCCAGAATCCCTCACCAACAACAGGTAGTCAGTGCATCAGTTCTTTTCGTAATGGTCCCAGTTCAGTGTCCAGCTTTCCCATGCACACAGGCTGTTGAAAACACCAGGGTTGGGGCTGAGCCCCGGTGGCGTAAGTGGTTGAGTGTGGGACTGTGGCCCACAGGCTGGGCGGTTCAAATCCAGCGGCTGTTCTCAGGAGCAGCGCTGGGTAGCTCCCATGACCACCAGAGGGCTGTGATGCCCCCCACCCCACCCCCACCCCCCCAAAAAAAAACCAGTGCTTGTAAACAACAAGGTGAAGAAACTATTACATAACACAACTTGTGAGTTATACATAATGAGGCAGTGCTTAAAGGAGATTCAGAGCTGCAAAAGTGTAATAAAAGTGTGTATATTGCAAACTGAATGAGCTCAGGGTCTTAGAGCAGCACATCATCAACTAAAAGAATGTGAAGATAACATGCAGTAGAATCAGAATAAATGCTAAACTTATAAAAAGACCCAAATCGCTCAAAGATGAAAAAAAATAAGATGGGGAGGTATTGTGTTCTGTTGATATTTTGGAAGGTGAGTGCAACAAGTTAGGGGGGAAATTAGGAAAGTTAAAATAGATGGTTGCCTTAGAACAGTGTTTCCAACCTGAGTTAGACACACAACACTTGGGCAGGCCTCCATTAGAGAAATGACCCGTGCTTCTTGGTTCCCTGGCTTTACTGCTGGGAATTCTAGACATTATTTTGGGAAGATAGAATTCTAGTTATATGCAAGTTTTAGTTTCTAAGCAAAGAAAGAATGAGCGAACATTTCTTATTCCAGTTCACGATGTTACTGTAGCTTGGTTCTAAGACTATTTGATGACTGAAACTCGAAGATGAGTTTCATTTGTGGGCACGTTGGCAAACTGACCCCAGAATGACACATGTTTTCAGAAGCCAGTAGCTCTCCCCGGATGGAGCAGCCACTGCAGAACGCCAGGGCAGTGTCTAGTGCAGCTTCAGGAGGCAGCAGTATCGCCCCATGATCACCTCCAGACAGCAAGCAAAGCCTGGCGTCCACTCCAGAACCTTGTGTTTTGTGATTAAAAGAAAAGAAAATAAACTTCCAGATAGGATACCTACCCAGTGGTTTACTCTCTTAGAAATTGGAAACAAAACCAGTAGTACTTGTTTTGCTCTGCTCCAGCTCCATGGAGGCGGCCCCCCACTCCCTCTCTCCCACCTCCCCCACAGCTGACTGTCACCATGGCCAGTGGTACACGCACCTACATGGCCATCAAGCCTGGAGGGCGGCGTCATCAAGTGCTCAGAGCAGAAGGGGTTCCGCCTGGTGGCCAGGAAGTTCAGTCCGGCCTCCGGGAACACCCGAGGCATCGCTGCATGAACCTGAAAGACCGCTGTGACGTACACGAACTCAGGACCCATTGTGGCCGTGGTCTGGGAGGGGCCGTGTGATGCTGGGGGAGACCAACCACCCAGCGCACTCTACGCCAGGCACCAACCAGTCGAGAGGACTCCTGCGTGCGGGTGGGCAGGAACGCCCTTCCCCGCAGTGACTCGGTCAGAAGCGGTGAGAAAGCAATGAGGCTCCGCTTTCAGCCGGAGGACCTGGTGGACTGCAAGTCTTGTTCCTGTGACTGGCTCTCCGAGGAGGAGGGGGACGAAAGGGCCCCGTGCCCGTGGGCCGTCAGTACTGCTCTGTGTGCCTGTCCTGCGTGCAGCTCCTCCTACCTGAGATAGCTTCTCCCAGATGTGTTTTTTCGACAAGTACTAGACTTGCCCAGTTACCCTGTGCAATGTCTGTTCGGCTTCAAGCCTTCTTAAACTCCGATCTCAAAGATAAAATCATCAGAATTCCCTTTCTTAAAATTAGCTTTATTTAGAAAAATGTGTGTATATATATATGTGTGTGTGTGTGTGTGTGTGTGTGTGCATATATACTTATGTAATAGGAACAGACGTTCCGTTTTTTAGTTTCTTGTCTGCTTTCTATGTTGGTTCCAACTGTACAGACACAACTACATAGAGAATCGGATTCCTTTGACCCTTCCGGTTCTCCCACCAAACACCCACTGTTCCATCCTGTTCCCCAGGAAGCAGCCACTCTGATGAATGTGTGGTATATTTGATCCATATTTTAATTTCCTCCACAGATATATGCATCCACAAACAGCAAGTATTTTGTTTGGGTTTTTTATTTTTAAAGATTTGGGCACCTGCACCCCGTCAGCGTCGTGTCTCTCTTCTTCACCGTGACAGTCACTCGCTGCCATGGAGACCATTGTGACGCCAGGTCCCCTACAGGAAGAGAGCCTCATTTTTATCCCAAAAAGTATATAGAAGAGAGCTTCAAGAAGGTCCTGAGAAAATTCCCTCCTCTTGTAACGTGTGTGTTTACCAATGCCCAGCCAGTGTGCACACGTACGTGGTGACACACTCACCCAGAGCTGTTCCTTCCGGTTGCTGGCCTGCAACATATCGAGAGCTGCTCTGCCTCCCCCTCCCTGGCTGGGGCTCATGTGGGGGTTGTCGATGACTGAGAGGCTGTGCTGCAGTGGACAGTCTGTCAGACTCAGGGAGAGCATGTGAGAGGATTTGAAGCATCTAAGTTCATGTAGTGGGAGGGGTCACCCCTTTGGTGAAAGACTGAGTCTTGGGGTGCCCTGAAGTTGGGGACTGTGTACCCACAGTCTGTGGATCGCATGTGCAGTAGGCGGAAGGACAAGCAGGCGAGGAACAGCGGGGCTGTGCTGGCACTTCTGGAGTCTGCCCTGATGGGGCTAAAGACTTGAGAGTAGGAGGGAAGGAAGGGGTGAGGACTATGAGTTTCTTTGTTTTGTTTATATGTCTTCCCCCACCCCACATACAGCAAATGAGGGGAGAAGACATAAAAGCAAGCACTAGAAGTTCTCCCTTTGGGAGTCAAACAAGTCTTTCACAGGGGTCACCCGATTCATAGCAGTAGCAAAATGACAGGAAGTAGCACAAAAATGTTATGTCTGGGAGGTCACCACAACCTGACGAATTCTATTGAAGGGTCTCAGCCTGAGGAAGGTTGAGAACCGCTGCCTTGATCTGTAGCCGCTGCCGCAGAAAGCTCACCTGCCCGGCTGAGAGAGAGGACGCCTGCTCCGCTTTGGGCCACAGAGAGGGACAGCGTGGACAGCCCCCATGGGCTCCAGCACGTGCGGCCACCTCTTAGCTGTTGCTGCCTTCTCTGCCCTCGGGGTGCTAGGGAGCTAGTAATTGATTCACTTCGGTTTGGGGGTTTGGTTTTGTTGTTTTTTACTCAACAAGTCATTGTGGAAGCCTTAGTGTTTTTCACAAGTCTTTGTCAACAAACGATTCTTCACTTGTTAGGTGCAGCTTGACCAGAGATGATTCAAGTTTACTATTCCAGAAATGACAGATTCCAGAGGGGCGGTGTTCCCTTCATCATCGGACAGGACATTTCAACATCCGTACACCTGTGAGGGAGCAGGGGGAGGCCTTTGGCTGAGTGGTGACACGCAGAGCTGCGAAGCAGGTCAAAACTACTGGCCACTCGCATTCTACTGCCGTGAAGAGTTAGTGTCTCAGAAACTCACAGGACAGTCCGACCCCTTCCTAGGATCGCTGTGTGCCCGAATTAACCCCAGAGCTTGAGTCGGTTCCTTTTTTTTTTTTTTTTAAGGAAAGCTTTTTATTCAATTTTCTTTGTGTGTGTGTGTCTGTGGCATCATTGTCTTGGTGGGAGTAGGAAGCCCCGCCTTGCTCCTGGAGAGTTGCTGCTGGATTTGAATCGCCAACCCAGTGGGCCGCAGTCCCGCACTCAACCACTAGGCCACCAGGGATCAGCCGAGTCTTTACCTTTGGTGAGGAAGATCAGTGAATACAAGGAATACTCCAGCTGACGGGCCAGCCACTAAAGCCAGTGGCGAAGACATTGAAGAATTCTCTCAGCTGCTTCCATCTGAAATTTATCAAGCAGACATCAATACGTGTTGCTAATGACTGGCGATTGACATTGGAAAGTAGGAAGCCAGGAGGGATCAACAGTTGGTACTAGAAGCAGAGCTAGAGATGGTGTGGTAGACTGTTGGCAGACGGAGGACTTCTGCACTGGGACGCCCTTGTCCCCAGCACAAACACGCAGGCTTCTGGATGGAGTACACAGCAATCAGATGAACCACAGCTGGGGAGAGACGGTGGAGAGCCTCAAGATCGTGAGCTTAGTGGGTTAGAAGAGTGGGATACTGGCATTAAGTCCTCCTAACTCACACACTCAACCCCAGGGAGAGCTGCAGCCCCCACCCCCTCATCCCTCCACAACCTCCCCAGAGTACAGACTGTCTGGTCAGGACCCTCAGCTACCTTGGAGGAGGGTGGGGACAAAGCCAGAGATGGGATACCTTCCTCCCCATGTCTCAACTCTGCCTCTCCCAGCTTACCTGCAGGTGCCTGGAAGGTGACACCTGGGCCTCCAGTAGGCTGGCCTCCTGCTTACTCCCTACCATGTGGGGTCCTGGAGGGAAGGACTGGTGCTGTCCAGGGCTCTGCCACTGTCCAGTACTTGAGGGAGGCTGGGACCCAGAGGATGGTCTTGGGCAGCCAGCTCCCAGTCACTGGACTCCCTTTCTCCTGCTGTGGGGAAGTTCAGGGAGGAGTCCTGGACAGACCTGCCCACATCTCCTGACTATGGACATGGTTGGATCCGAGTGGACGGTGCACGGGGTGTTGGCATTTGTTTCTCAGAGGGGGTGCAGTGTATACAAAGAGTCTGTTTTCTCCATATTTAAAACATCTTATGTTTCAGTGAAAGGCTCAGTAGAAAATCACTGTTGCCTGACTCAAGTTGGTGACTAGAGACCTGGTTCATCTTTCCCTCGAGGGCCACACCAGCTCTGGAAACCAGGCTGTGCCCCTCACAGATGTCCTCTGAGGAGGGCCACTGGTGGAGCTCGGTGGTGTGGGGGAGAGGTCCGCGGCCCTCCCCTCACCTGTCTTCACCCCACCACAGGTCCCTGCGAGGTGTGGCGTGAC
>PVJH01018006.1:0-46254 GCA_004026705.1 Nesogale talazaci
CCCCCCACCAACCATCATGGTCCCAACTCTACCTAACAAATCCAGATGGACTGGAGAAGGTGCACCAGTATAGAGGGTAGCTGGAGATATGGGGAAACCAAGATGGATGAGCCCCTTGGGGCCAATGGTTAGATTGGAGATGCGGGAAGGGTAGAGAGAAGGTGGGGTAGAGAGATGGAACCAACTGCAAGGATATACACATAAGCTCCTATTTGAAGGACGGACATCAAAGGAGTGGGTTGGGGGAGACATCGGGCAGTGTAAGATATGACAGAACAATAACAATGTGTAAAGTATTAAGGGTTAGTGGGGAGGAGAGAGAAGGGGAAGAGGGGAAGGGATGGAAAAGCCGATACTAGGGGCTTAAGGGAAAGGGCAGACGATTGGAGAACGATAATAGCAGTGGACATGTGAGGGTGCTTGACACAGCATATTTACTTATGTATTGTGAAAAATGATGTACGAGCTCCTAATAAAGATTTAAAAAAATTAAAAGAAATATTTACAGATTGAAAAAAAAGAGAAGGGATGTTGATACTACAAGGTGGAAACTGCAGTAATTAAGATGAAGCAAAATGTTATTGCTTCATTGATGGTACAACTGAAAACACAGGAAGTAATTCTACTCTGTCTTATAGAATCACTGTGAGGGAGAATCAATTCCATGACTTGTGATATTTGTTTACCTTTTAAAAAGGTATCTGCAATGAATAATTTTTTGCTGTCCTGCTATCTCTGGAATAATTTCATCATTTATTCCTTTACTGCAGAAGTTTGCTGCTTTTCACCACCTTCACTATGGCATCCTGGTCCAAGTTACCATCATTTCTTTTTCAGATTAGTGTCATAGCCTCCTATTTGCTATTCTTGATTTTCTTCTTTCTGACTTTCTGTTCTTTTTCACAGAACAACCAAAAAAGGTCTTATGAGAGGTTATAGCATGTTGCTCCTGTTTTCACTTGTTGAATAAATGAATCTGTAAATCAGTTTCCATTTCAATTTTAAGTAATATTTATTAAGTACTACCTGCTACTTAAGGATCCCTAGTAGCAGAGTGGGTTATGTGTTGGGTTGTTATCTGCAACTCAACAGTGAAAACTTATCAGCTGCTATGTTGGAAAAAGATGAAACTTTCTGTTCCCATAAAGATTTAGAACCTTGGAATCTCACAGGAAAAGTCACACTCTGTTGTTATAGGCCATGCTGACTAAAGAAAAAAGTCCAGAGACATGCCTATATGTTTAAGAAAGAGCTTTATATCAAGAAGTAATTATATATTGAGAAAACATCCCAGATCACTCCAGAACAAGTCCATAAGTCTGATACTAGTCCATAAGTCCCTCTTCAGACTGACACAGCCAGAAGCGATGATGCAGAATATTGGAAGATAACAGGTTAGTGGGCGCTAGGTCATGTGGATCCAATGACAGTAGTTACATCTCCAGAACTATGGCAGCAACCAAGGTTAGCTAGCAAGAAGGTAAAGACAGAGAGAGTGAGAGAGAGGGGAAGAGGGGGTGTTTCTCAGGACCCCCCTTATGAAAAGTCATCCTACTTATCCACAATCAGATGACCTGATTGACAGGCTAAACTTCCCTTCAAAGCTTTTATATATCTTCAAATTGATAATGAAAATTTGTAACTACAACATCTGTCCTATAGGGTCACTATAAATTGGAAATGACTTGAAGGCAGTGAGCTTGTTTTGTTTTTTTTCAGTTGTTACTTTACTAAGATTTTACCTTTCTTCAATGATAGCTGTTTTAATTATAGAATTTTCCATGAATATTTTAAGCCCCTTCATATGTGTTTAAATCTTTGTCTTTGTGCTTGTATATGTAAGTATGCATTTATGTGTGTGTACGTGCATAAATATGTATCCATATCTATATATGTTTCCCCAGCAAGTGAAGACTTTTTACTCAAGATTTCCTTGGAATTTCCAATTTTCAGTCTAAAAGAGGGTCCTAATGTTGGGTATGGAATGAGACAGTAGGGAACTGCAGCTCATTGATAAAACCAGTCTGTGGAGAGATTGGGAAATTATTATTATTATTATTATTATTATTATTATTATTATTGCATCACTGCCCTCTGGTGGTGGGAGGAGGAGGCCCAGCCTTTGCTCCTGTAGAGCTGCAGCTGAATTTGAGCCTCGATCCCAGGGGGCTGCAGTCCTGCGCACAACCACTTCGTCACTGGGGCTCAGCCGATCGGGAAATTATTGAAGGACAAATAGTATCACACATGATTTTGTGAAATGTTGCAAGTACTAGTAAAGTATTATTCAAATAAACCCATTGACCTTCCTTTAGGATTTAGTTCAACCTCCCTCCTTTGAAGAACAGCAATCCCAGTGTGGAAAAGGGTCTGAGAAAACATGGCGTCTCTAAGAAATATGAGTGGCCAACAATCCTGGTGTTATTCTTTCTCTTTCATCCAGGACCCTGTTTTATATATATATATATTTTGAGTTTAGTTTTGCCTGAAAAATCTGCATCCAATTTGAATGAAATTGAATATGTTTTAGGGCTCAAGCAGCATGTCTTCCATCTGAAGCAAAATGGAGATGAATTTCAATTAGATGTTCCCATTATAATCTGTCTCCACCTGTAGTTTTCATCAAAATTGCTAGGAAGTGTGATATAATGTATGATCAGGATTTGCCCACTGGCAGCCGTGTCCCATTATCTTAGCAAAAAAGCACAAAATAATTAGTCTGATGTATATAGATAGTGGTGTCTTACAGCGAGCGACTTTAATTGTGGTGAGTAATATATATGGAGCTTGAAACCTTATATATCTCCCTCCCAAGAAGACACCAATTACTAATTCAGTTGACAAAGTAACAATGTTTCAGAAGATTGAATGCAAACTGAGCATTGTAGTCAATAGCCACTGTAAAACGTCCATTTTATGGCCTTATTTTTTTGCCTGAGTTTAATTTATGATAATTTGGTGGTTGCATATAGCCTAGAAACATGCTGTTGGCTTGAGAGTTAGTACTTGGGTATTGCATAAATCATTCTGAATGTGTTGGCTTCATCTAATGCTCTTCTTTCTCCTACAATTGGAATCTTTTGCCTCTTGTCATTTCCCGGGCATCATTCCTACTTGCAAATTCATGGGGCTTTTAGTGTTTAGGAGATCACCATCTTCATGAAGTAGCATCTTCCAAATGCCAGGAGAGTGTTTCTGGGTTTCATTGTGAGTTCAGTGAATTCTTTTGTGTATAGAGAGAGTAATTGGCTTTATGTTGTACCAGTCCAATTGAGTTACTTAAAAACAAATTCGCAGACACATTCTCTCTTTTGCCCCTAAATACCATCATAATACAATAGGTGAGGATTAAGGATACATACTATGAACTATTTTTCATAGACAGATAAATATTGGTTTGATTAATTTTAAATGTAGGCAATAATTATGCTGAAATCTCACTGATAATCCACTTGGGGATTTAAATAATATGAGACAATTATCTGCACTCCGGGACTCAGTTTAATGTGGCTGATCTTGGAAGACATTTCAAAAAGAATGAAGTAATTGCTCACTTTCCACTCTTCTTTGAACTTATATTTGAAAATCTTGAATTATTGTCATCTGTTGTTTTCAAAAGTGATTCAATCAAAAGAAAAACTGCAGAAGTCATTAGTTATAGACAATATTATTCTAAACGTTGTGGGGAAATATATTTTAAAATTTTGCTCCCTTTTATGAAATTTTAAAATTAATATACAAATATAGTTACCTATTGATTGGAAAAAATCATATTTTTCTAGTTTAGTTACATATCTATCTTCTTATACTTGCATTGTGCGATAGGTACACAGGTAATATTTGAGTGACGTTGTATGTCTTTTATGTCCATTCTCACTTTTGATCCCTATACCATTTTCCTGATGTAGGCATTGTTATTCAAATTACAATGCAGAAAGAAACCAACAAAATGAAAGTGTATTAAAATTTTATTATATTTTTATCTAAATAGAAAATTATAACTGTCATACAAAATAGAAAAAAATAAGGAAATTATGTAGAAAATTGTGGCACTCATTAATGCCATTGACATAGAAAGTGAGAGAAAAGAAAAATCATCAATATCATTAATGAGTAGGTGAATATCACTACAGATCATGCAGATGTTAAAAAGAGAAACATGACGAACACCATAGCTGCAACAATGAGCTCCAACATAAGAACAATTGCGAGAACTGTGCAGGACCAGGCCGTGATTTGTCCTGCTTTACGTGGGGTCACAATGAGTTGGAATCAACTCTATTGCAGCTGAAAGAGCAAACAGCTCTCTACATACAAACACAGCAGAAACAACCACCGAATCAATAAAACCAAACATTTCTAGAAATAATAAGTTAATTTTACAAGTTTGCATGATACAAAGTCAACAAACAAAAATAAATACTATTTTTAAATGTTAACAATGTGCAAGTGCAAAGCAAATAAAAAGGAAAGAAAGATACCATTTAAAACAGAATCCAAAGTGAAACATGGAGGAAAAATCTAACTAATCAAAACTTATTCAGACTCTGTATGCTTAATGTACAACATGTTGATGAAACAAATTTCGACCTTAAGTAAATAAAAAGACATACAGTATTCTTAGTTAGGAAGAGGCATACTAGTAAATGCTTAAATTATTCCCAAATTTCCTATGGATATAATACAACTCTAATAAAAAGTCTCAAGAGGATTTTTATTTTGTAGTGACAAGCAAGCAGATTCTAATATTTATATGGAAATGAAAATCTACTAGAATAGCTGGAGCAACTTAGATAAAAAATAATAAAATCAGAGGTTTTAAACAATTCTATTTTTAGACTTTCTATAAAGGAGTAATCAAGGCAATGAGTGTGTATTGTGAAGAGGTAGACAAATATATCAACGGTCCCATTCAAGATAGAATAGTACAATCAATTACCGTGCTTCCTTAGACTTTTCTTGGCAGTTACATCTTCACAGATTTCACTTGTTTTTGATGACCTTGACAGTTTTGAGAAATAATGATCAGATAGGTTATAGGTTGTTCCTTAATTGGCATTTATGTGATTATGGGAGTTGGATAATCTGTTGTCAATTTAAGACTATTAAGGGGTGGAGTTCAGTCTGTCAACCAGGTTAGAGTTTGATGACCTCATTTAGAGGCTGTAAGGAAATAAATATTTTGCTAGAGGTGAGACACTCACTCTCTATGAGACATTCCTGTTGAGAAGACACATGGAACTATGCTGAGCTCTGGAACTGGATGGCCCACGTGGAGACCCCTGTTAGCACTGAGATGTTTTTTTTGTTTGTTTGTTTGTTTTGGGCATCACTGTCCTCTGGTGGTGGCAGTAAGAGGCCCAGTCTTTGCTCCGTGGAGCTGGAATTGAACCTCCATCCCAGTGGGCCGCAGTCCTGCGTACAACCACTACACTACCGGGGCTCAGCTCCCTGAGGTGTTCATACTGCCACTGGATACACAAGATTTCCCATCACTGGCTTGTGATCTTCCTGCATTCAGCTTCATTGCATGGCTATGTGAATTCAAAGAGGAGTTTATAGCTTGGTTTCAGACATATAGGCGAATATCAGACTTATGGACTTCATCTGGACTGGGCTGGGATTTTTTGAATGTATGATTTCTCTTTGACATAAAGTTCTCTCTTATACACATATGAGTGTCTCTGAATTTGTTTCTCTAGTCAACCCAGACTAACACAGTGATCTTTTTTCTCATAGAGGAACCGCGTTTTGATTTTTGAGAGGAAGATTATAGAGGTGAAATGTCATTCTTGATGCTTCCTACCAAGGGCATGTACTATCAACATTGTTGCTGTTCTGGATAGACATTATGGAAATGGTTCCCCCTGTACAACAGAATGAAATGCTGCCTGGTCCTACTCCCTCCTCACAACGCTTGCTGTAGTTGAGTTGAATGTGTGCCAGTTCATAGAAGTAATGATATTCCTCATTGTGACTGACACTCTACTATACCATGCATGATGTCTTTCTCTAATGGACTGGACCTTCCTGGTAATATGCTCAACACATTGCAACATTTTGTCATCTCTGTTTCGAAGGAGCATTCTTTTACTTCTTTCAAGACAGTTTTGTCCATTCTTCTGGTAGTTCATATTATATTTAATGTTCTTGACAAACACCATAATTCAAAGAAGTCAATTCTTTGGTCATTCTTATTCACTGTTTATCTTTCACATGCAGATGAGGTGATCAAAATTACCATGGCTTGTGGTGTGGGTCAGGCTTACCTTATCTTCAAAGTAAAATCTTTTGATTACTTTCAGGAGGTCTTCTGCAGCAGATTTGCCCAACTCAATATTTCAATTAATTTACAGAGTGCTCTTTCCAAGGGTCTTGCTTGTGAATACAAATATAATGAGATTTGCCACAACTCATGATGTTGCTTATTGGTCCAGTTGTGAGGCTATTTTCTTCTCTTTGTGTTCAAGGTTATCCACATTGAAGACTGTAGTCTTTGATTTTTATCAGCAAATGCTTCAAGTTTTCTGCCTTTAGCAACCAAGGGTGTGTATGCCACAGTTTGTTAATAAGTCTTCCTCCAATGTCGATGTTTCAGTCTTCTTTACATTGTTTAGCTTCTTGGATCATTTGTTTATTATACAGATAGAAAAATATGGTGGAATGATAAACCTCTGATAAACACCTTACCTCATTTTGAAATAGAGATAGAGTCCATTAGTATCTCTGAATGACTTCCTAGTTAAAAGACTTATAGGCTATTGTAATAATCTAGCAAGTGATTGTGATGATTTATAGATTGCATATTGGAGTAGATTAGTGGAATGACTATTGGAAAAATCCAGTCCAAAATGAAGGTTGGGTTAGGCCTCCTTGTCTAGAGAAACATACATGTGAGTTATATGTCAATAAATTATTTTTTCAAAAGAAAGATGTTATGATGCTGTTGGAACTGATGGGTACCAATTAATCAATGCAAGTTCCCAACAAACACCCAAGAGGAAGAGTCCTTGATTCAAGAGCCGCCACAGTGTTTGGCAATGAGCACCAAAGCAGGAGGTAGGGAGGTGACAGACAGACAGGGCAGATGTTCCGCTGAGTTTCTCCATCTGGATTTGGCCTTTTGGATCCACTGTTCTTTCCCAGTCACATAGAAAGCAAGTGCCAATGATCCATCTTTATTAGGATGACCAAGCGCCAAAGTTGAGAAAAGCAAATGCCATTTACTCAAATTCTGCCTTGTGACAGAAGCTTTGTGGGCTACCAAATGTTTTCTAAGAGAAGACTTGCTAATAGTACGAAGGGAAACTTGGCTCAATACAAGGAACAAAATGTTAAAAATAATCATTCTATTGAACACTTATTCTGTCTCAGGCCTTTTAATCTACCCCTTCGCCTTCCCCTTTATGTCTCAGACTTAGCGTTCCCCACCTCACTCCACCCCATAATTGCAGTACTTGTTCCTCACTATTCCTTGAAGACCCCCCACACATTGCCATCTAAAATCTTTACATTTGCTGTGCTCTCTGCCTCAAATACCCTTCCTCCACGTGTGTGTTTGTGTGTGTATATGTGAGACTTGGTTTCCTTACATAGGTTTCCTCTCAAACCCACTCCTAAGAGAGACACTGTTCAACCACTTCTTTGTGTGCCTAATAGCAAAACTTGTTGCTCTCTGACCATGTATTCTTCTTTAGAAAGTTCCCAGCAATGTCTAATTGTAAAGTGCCTATTTGTTTGTTTATCTACTATTCTTCCAGTCAGAATGCAAGCTAAGCAATGTGGAGATTTTGGCAGTCATTTTTACTTGACTATCCTCCATAGAGAATCTAGAACAGTGTCTGTACAGAGGAGATACACAGGAGGCACTGGAACAAATGAGTGCATCTTTCTCATTTAATAATGTGCAAAGTAGATATTGTTGTTACCCAATTTGACAGAGGGAAAATTAGATTGGGCATTTTATTAAAAATCAAACAGACATTGATTTTAGAGTCCAGCTTTTAAGTTTTTCTGTTCCATTTTTATCTTTTATCATCTTCTCCCCCCCTCCCCAATCACACAAACTTGAAGGGAAGGTTCAGAAAATACTACTTACCCTTGTGATTAAAGTTATCCACTGCTAGTTCTGATTTTAAAATATGAAGAGCTAGCAATGGTGGGGTTATTGTCTAGGTAGAAGGAAAAACTGCTTTGGAAGCAGACATAGGAGGAACACATAGCAGAATGTCCTCTAAGCACTAACGCTCAAGGTTTCCTCCACTGTGAGGGCTGTAAGAGAGAATTGATAGATATATGTCTCAAAGCAAGGCCTTGGTGTGATGCCTCCTCTGAGTAACAAAAGTTGACCTTTCTGGGAAAAAGGACAAATGAGAGATACTGAATACTAAAGTCCAAATATTCTCAGCCTCTAGCAAGAGTTCCCTAGGAAGGAAACTCATAACCTCTGTCTCCTGAAGATGAAGTTCTGCAATCTCATTTCCTTCTTTAACATTCTGAATTGCCAGAGGCAGAGAGTGGCAGCGCTGATGAGGATTTAATGATGTAAGACTGTATTTGTGTAAATAACTGTAGGAAATCCCACAGCTTACAAGTGCTAATGACTATAAACACCAGCTCCCTAAAGCCAGGTGGGCCATGCAATATGATCACTCATATGCTACTAGTTTGTCTCATGTTGACTGTTTTTAGTGGGTGGCTGTTTTACTAAATTCATGTCTTTATTTATCAATTTAGGTTATTTTATGTGACAGATGAGAAAATTTCCCCATGGAATATAGTTAATCTTTCTACTCTTTGTAAATGTTTATTATGAGTACCTCTAATAAAGGCTATGCTTTTTTTGAGCATGTTGCCTGTTGGAGAAATATTCCTTCCTTATTGACAGGCATATAATTAAATTACATACATCTCAAGTGATTTTTGCAGCTTAAATGATTGAAACTATAGAAGTGGCTAATAGTATTCTTAGAATGAACAGATTCTAGGATGCTGGTAAATTCCAGATATTATTATTGTTATTAATTTAGTTTAAGATTAGACTTTCCTTTCTTCCTCCCATCTATTTCATCCTTCTTCTTCTTTTCCTTCTCTGTCTCTATTTCTTTCAAATCTGAAGATCTCTGAATGCACTCTCCTATCATTAAAATCAGAACACTACTCCTAATGAGATCTACGTTTAATTAAAAACCTTTTGCTTTATAAGATGAGTTATTCTAATTTATAGAACTTTATTCATTATAATAAATATAGAAGGTTGTCCTAAATGTTGTTTATTCATGAACCATACATCTAAAAATCTGACCAAACCCACCATGTGGAGTCAAGTCTGACTCAGAGTGACGTAATGGGACAGAGTAGAACTGCTGTCTACTGCTATCCTCCTGCTGTAGGATTTCTGAGGCATTCAGTTTGTATGGAAGTGGACTGCCACTTCTTCCTCTTTTAGAGTACCTGGTGGGGTGTCTAGCCATCAACTTAACACTTAACCCAGTGTACCACCAGAACGCCTCATTCTTTGGCTAAAACAGCTTATTTATTTTTATTCACCTTGACAAATATTCTACAAGTAGTCAAATAGGAAACCCTTAGCTCAAAGAAAGTTGTGAGAGTTTGAAGTTCACAGTTTTACTGTGTTTTAATATATTCCCTAAGAAATAATGGCTCTTTCACATTTTTTACTTTTCATTTTTTAGTTCTATTCTCCAGTGTCTAACCCTGTACTTCAACGTCGCTTTTAATTGTAGTTATTGGCTTGGGTTAAGTAAATTTAAAATAGTAATTGCTATTTGTGTTTTCACTCTTTGTGAATGGTATGAACAAAAACTTTTTCAATGGTTTAGAAATAAGAAAAATTAGCAGAGCATGTATTTTTCCAAACTTGACACACACACACACACACATATTTCTGTGGAGGACCAACACCTCTGTTAAAAAACAAAATGAAACAAATATGCAATTTACATAATTTATTATTGTAGTATTAAGTTGTGTTGTCATCTTTGTCTTATTTAAAATAAGTCTTCCTGTAAAGCTCACCATGTGATAAGTATTATTTTAAGGGATTCAATCTCTTAATGAATTCTCACAGCATCGCTGGTGAAATGGTTAAGCTCTCAGCCGCTAGCCATGATGGTTGCGAGTTTGATCAAAGCACCCCACTGGAGAGAGATGTGGCTGTCTGCTTCTATAAGTATTTACGACCTTAGAAACCTTATTAAGCAAGTCTATTTCATACGAGAGAGTCACTGTGGGTCAGAATCAGCCATGCCATGGGCATTATTGAGTCCATTCTCACCAAGAGGAAAATGCAACACAGATGGCCACATGGTTTCTCCAAGGATACACTAGTAACCAGCAAAAGAGCTGAGATTTGAAATCTATAGGCTACACATTTTTATTTTTATTCTATGCTTTCAGTTTTGCTATTTAAAAGAGAGATATGTAAAAAATGTCCACCATCAGTACCTGTCACTGTTTGGGGCTATTAATATCTGAAAGCAGATGTGTTATCCGACCTATTTCCCTTGCCTTGTGAATATATAATGAATACTTTTTCATTGCTCTATGTGTGTGCCGCATACAAAAGTATGCACATTTATATGAGTTACACACACTTATAAGTACATATTACAATGAAAATACAGATATAACTACACAACACTTCTGGCATTTCCGTACAATTTGCCCTCTTCAAAGGTTCAGGCATTTCCAGACAATTCCAGAAGAGGATAATGAAAATGTAGCAGACCTGGTAATTCTTCACTTCTTTAAACCTTTGGATGCTGTTTATCTCTATGCTGCCCACACTTTTCTTAAGATTCTTCATGTCATAATTGATTTATTTTATCCCCAAATAGCTGGTAGCCTGCAGCTACTCAAAATTCTCTCTTTGAAGTGAAATCAGATGATTGAAAATTCCAATTGTGACTTACATGTGAATAAGCATTTTTTTTTGTTTCGTATAACTGGTTCTGTATTTTTCACATGCGACAATTTTACCTTGCTGATTCCCACTAGCAGCGAAAGGTCACTTGCGAAATTCCCCATCACATTAAATAAGACTCCTTTAATTGAAAACCATCTCTTGGAAATCCCGATGTGGTCCATCCAGAGTCTGAAGTGTCCTCTGAAGGATGTTTTGCAGTACGTTGATTTTCACAACATGTGCGTGGCTGGTCTGTTCCCAAGCATGGGGGCACTGTCGGTCATGTCCCCACTTGGTAGGTCCTTACACTCTGAGACGTTCCTGTTCAGAGCCCCGATCTTCTGTGCCTACTCTTGTTGGCACCTAAAACTGAATGTTTCAATAGAATTTTCCAACAAGAGAAATAGCTGCTAATGGTCTTTTCCCTCAAGTGGTGGAGAAGTTTCCATTCTTGGATTATGGGAAAAACTGAACTCATGAAACCTGTGTGATCATTAAGTTTATTGTGCCAACTAAGCCCCCATAGGAACATGTGGGCAGAGTTTATTCAGGTCACAGCTTGGTTGGAAGGAATGAAATAAATGGCCTTTCAAGGCCTGCCCCCTTCTCTTCCTCTCTAATGATTGAACCAGTGCACTACTGCTTGAGCTAGTTTGTTGCCTCAGCCATGCGCTGCACTACACGGGCGAAGTCAAACCCAAGCTCATGTTGCTGGAGCTTGAGGTTCCTTTTTCACCATACTGCTGGCACAAATATCACTTGTGCTTAGGACTGATGGATCTCATCAGGCCTGCTTCATGAAGCCTCCCTACTACTGACTGCGCTTGCCCACCCTGCTGCCTGCTCCTGTGCACAAACTCTGTCTGTCTTGCCTAAGGATATACTTCACTGTCTGCTTACTTGACCTTGGACAGGCACCCTGAAAGAGTTGAAGCACCATCAGTGCATTAACTGTTCCATGAAAATGAATTAAGCTGAACTCTCCGTATTGCTATATGGACTAATTAGCCATCATATTCTTTCTTGTTGTATAAACCTATGTTTTTATGTATTCATAATCCTGGTATTGTTTCTCTGGAAAACCCTGTCTAACACAACCTGATACAGGACAGATAAGATCAATTGTAGCTTATTAGTCACATATACTCACATGCTGGGAAATAAGACCTGTCACCCTAGATGACAGAGGGCTGCCCTGAAGAAGAACGAACATGCAAAGCCAATGGAGGCAGAAATTTTAGTAGCAAGTAGGAACATTTATTCATTTATTCTCATTAATTTCAATTTCCTCTTGGTGCAAGGTTTGTTTGGATAATTCAGTGACCTTTAGTGAACTGTGGAACACTGTTCCAGGATAAGCAGCCATATTTTGTGTGCTAGTCTGGGTTGACTAGAGAAATAAATCCAGAGGCACTCATATATGTAAGAGAGAATTTTATATAAAGAAGAAATTATGCATCAAATAAAACATTTCAGTCCTGTCCAAATCAAGTCCATAAATTTGATATCAATCCATAAGCTTGATATTAGCCAATGAATTCCTCTTTAGACTCACACAGC
Organism: Nesogale talazaci; assembly: GCA_004026705.1. Lineage (NCBI taxonomy): Eukaryota > Metazoa > Chordata > Mammalia > Afrosoricida > Tenrecidae > Nesogale > Nesogale talazaci. The sequence goes on from PVJH01018006.1 coordinate 12,488, forward strand.
AAATGCAATGATGCTGAATGCCAGAAGATCACAGGTTGGTGGGTGGAAAGTCCTGTGGAGCCAAGAGCAGTAGCTGCATCTCCTGGACTATGGCTGCCATCAGCATGATTCCATGTAGGTTGTCACCAGGAATCAGAAGAGAGAGAGATAGTGTCGCCTAAATTCTGGGAGGAAGAGAGGAAATCCCAGAATTCTTATGAGAAGGCCTCACCCACAAGAATGCATCAATCAGGCTGTGACCTGATTGACAGGCTAGACTCCACCCCTTCATTCTTTTTTCAATCAAGTTGACATGAAATTGTGTAACAGCCACACTTATTCTTCATGATAAGAAAGGATCTTTGACAAGGGACACCTTACCTGCCAGAGCAGAGTGGGTAGAGTGCTTAAAATTAGGCCATTGGGCGCTTCCCAATTTTATTTATTTATTTATTTTTATTAAATCATTTTATTTCGTTTTCACAATACATAAATAAACATACTGTGCCAGGCACCTCCACATGTCCACTGTTACTATCGTTCTCCAATCATCTGCCTTTTCCCTTGAGCCCTTTTCCATCCCTTCCCCTCTTACCTTGCTCTGTCCTTCCCATCAACCCTCAATACTTTATAAATTATTGTTGTTCTGTCATGTCTTACACTGCGTGACCTCTCCCCCAACCCACTTCCCTGATGCCCATCCTTCAAATAGGATCTTATGTGTATATCCTTGCAGTTGGTTCCATCTCTCTACCTCATGACATCATGGCCATCATAAGCAGATACTCTTTTTGTTTGTTTGCTTGTTTGTTTTGGGCATCACTGCCCTCTGGTGATCATGGGAGCTACCCAGCATTGCTCCTGAGAGCCACCGCTGGCTTTGAACCCCCAAGTCCATGGGCCGCACTCCTGCACTCAACCACTTACGCCACTGGGGCTCAGCCCAAGCAGATACTCTTTATATGTAAGACTAAATGTGGTCTGTTCAAAGGAGAGGAATCTTTTAGGCAATTCAAGATTGAAAGAAGGGGCTAGAATTCTGTCCCTGAGAGGGTGGAGTCTATGAAAAGACTTGCATTAGGGAAGAGTGAACTTGAAACCCTATGTCTACTTATATCCTGATTATCTAGTGTTGTCTGGACAGAAATTCTTTCAGCAGGTGACTTTAACAAACACAAATTTATCCTCATATAGTTTCCAGGCTAGAAATTTTAATTTAGGATGTCAGCTCTAATGAGAGCTTTCCTCAGTGTCTTGGCTCTGGGAGAAAGTCTTTTGGGTCTAGCGTTTCCTGTAGCTTCTACGTGCCTTGGCATTAATCTTCCTGTGGGTCCAGGAGCACACCCTTGGTCCAAGGATGGGAGAGACTGGCTTCTTCTTTCTTACTTACATAGGTCCCGCTATCGCTGCTCTCTTCTCTCTTGTTTTCTTTCTTGTAAGATAAAAGATGACATAGAGCACAGTCTAGAGGAAACTTCCCAGACATGGGTCAAGGGTATGTGACCCCCATCTTTTAATCCTCCAACCAGGAAGGGTAGCGAATCAGCTGCCCCTCACAGTAGGCCTAGGTAAGAGTTGAGGGCTTTGATGGAACTGGTAGAATTGGGTAAATATGACATCATTGTAGACTATCCTTAGGTCAGGATAGAGAGAGCTAAAGAAACCTGAGGGAAGGTGAGTTGTTGCTAGAGGTCTGAATTTAGGAAATAACGTGTCCACTAATGGCCAAAATGTTAACACATTTTTCCAGCACACTAACTGTGACATTCTCCAAAGGTAGATATCAGAGCTGTTCTTTAATGGTTTTAGATTTTTATTCAAGAAGAGAACATAAAGATTTCAGTGACAAGCATTTGGGTGTCCTGAGAATTGGTGGGTAGAGTTGATCACTGTACAATCATGCTGGTCTAGAGGTTTCAGCCATTCATTGGCTGTTTCCTGAGTGGTCCAGAAATGAAGAAGGCTCAGAAACACTCATAAAAATATTGGTGGTGCTGTCCGGTAAGTGTTCACCTGCTAACTGAAAGGCCAGTGGCTCATACCCACCAGTCTGCAGGAGAACGCTGATGCTTAAACAAGTCACTGCTTCAGAAACCGTCCATAGGGTCACTGGGCATAGGGTTGACTGGATGGCACTTACTTATGTGTGTGTTGTTTAGTGGGAACCTGGGCCAGAAAAGTATGGGTTTGATCATTGAACAGAAAACAAACAACAACAAAAAAAAGGAGAAGGATAGGGGGAATTATCAAAAATGTTAAATTAGCAAGATAAAGTGAGGTGAAAAAGATTATGTAAATCTGAAAGACTAACAGTTCAAATCCATCTCAGAAAGCAGACCTAGCAATCTCTTTTGGAAAGGCCACTGCTGTGAAAGTGCTCTGTGGGTGGGGTTGTGAGTCGGAATCCTTTTGGTGGCAACTAATTTAAACAAAAATGCCAAGAAACCACAGACTACGGCTCTTAGCTTGCATTCTGGGTGTGAAGAGATGGAGCCCCAGTGGTGCAGTGGTGAAGGATTGAACTGCTAACCTCAAGGGCAGTGGTTCTAAACCACCAGCCCGTCCTTGGAGACTTAGAAGACTTTCTACTTCCATGTTGAGTTACAGTCTGGGAAACCCACAGAGGAGTTCTGTTCTGTCCTCTAGAGCCACGAGGAGCTGGAGTCACCGTGGTGGCAGGAAGTTTGGGTGGTAAGAAAGTTAAAGCTGATCTTCTACTCAAAATATCCTTATCAAGAGTAAGAAAAGCCCACACAATTCCGCTGACGTCAGCAGAGGAAATATATAGTTCTTCTTTTGTACAACCTGGCACCGATCATTTGGTTCAAAAGAGTGCTTAAGTTGGACAATAATGAAATGAAACTCTCTTTAAAGGTTTATGTAAGAAATATGATTGTGGATATGATTCCAAATATGAACCCAAATATGCTTCTGAATTTTCTTTAGACACACAAAAAAGATACATGAATATTCAAAGAGAATGATTCCTAATAACTTTAGCATTTTGTCTTCCTAGACAGTGGAGTGATTTTTTTCCTAGGGTGGGAGGGTGGTGAGGGTGGTGGTGGTGGTGGTGGTGGGATATGCAGTGTGGAGATGTATTTTCAGTAAAGATTTTAATTGTATGATTTGACTTTTTCAAAATAGGATGCTGGATGTAATGTCAGTATATGCATTTTCATCAAACAGTCTTCTCAATCAGACATATTTAAGGGCTCTTGTTTGGGTTCCGTTTTGTCAGACTCAGAGTTGTCAGCTCTTCGATCAGTTTGTAGTCCATTGTAAAAGAATACACTGAAAACAGCGCAGAGCTGTCAAGCTGTGACAACTTTGAATGAGGAAGATTTTCAAAAATTATGAGTGAGATATTTTAAATGTCTCCTTGACATCCGCAGCACTATTCAAAATACTTCATCAGAGGCATGTACTCTAAGGAATGTACTTGAAAATTAACGTGAGGGGTGCAATTTGTCAGGCTTTGTCTTAGCGAGAGTGTCACAGGCGGTCGCAGAGCATCTGTAGTTGTGCAGCCTGGCCCTCTCTGCCCTGCATGCTGCTGGCCATGCAGCAGAGATGGAGTGATCTGTTCCAGGGCCAACGAGCAGGGCCTCGAGCAAGGCAGCAAGAAACATAAGAAGGTTGATTCCAAGTTCTGTTGGTACCTGTGTGAGCCTGTGGCACATGGCAAACTCCATTTGTCCTTTGCCGTGAGAGGATTGTGTGATTTAGTGATTCCTCAAAAGAGCCCTTTGTTCGTGAACTGTGTACTGAGGACACGAGCTATTTGTCCTGACCTCAGCTCCTTATAGAGAAGTCTATGGCTGAGACACAACAGCTTGGCCATTTTTTTAAGTAAGTCTCTTCAGGGATGAAGAAGTATTATAGGCTGGGGGCTGTCCTAAGTCCACTCCCTCTAAATTCAACAAAATCTTTGCAAGAACTGTCTAGGGATATCATTTAATTGGTCTAGGGGCTTAAGAGTGGTCATCTTGAACCATGACCGCTCATGTTTGTTTTCACTGTTGTTCTCTGTCTGTCAAAGGCACATATGGTGTGCTTGTTACCCAGGTGTATTAGATCAAAATTGGGGCCTGAAGAGGGTTACACAATGATGGTAACTGCAGAGAAGACTTTGAATTGACTTAATGGTGGCCTTGCCTTTCATTTGCCAAAGAGTACAGTGGGTCAGGTTCATTTGGAAGAGTTTCACAGAGGGATTTGGTGCTGGGTCACAAAGTCTGAAATCAAGAAGTAGGTATCCAACAGCCAACACAAACTCAGACTCCTCTCTTTTCGACAGTAAATACCCCTGCCTTTAGTTTATGAAAGGAACTCTGGTCACCTAGTAGTTCCACATTGGGATGTGGGCCACAAAGCCAGCTACTCTTCGGGAGAAAGATGGGGCTTTCTTCTCCTTAAGAACCCCGGGGGCAGTTCTATTCTTTGCTTTCAGTTTGCAATGAGTTGGAAGCAATTTGGTTGATGACTTTTTGGGGGGTGGTGGTGGTATTGTTGCTGTTTGTTGCCTGTAGAGAGAAGAAAGGAGGGGTCTCATGGAAGTGGGATAATCAACCAGGCTGGATGCAGCTGTGCTAGCAAGATGAGGCCTGTGAAAATGACCCCTGGACTTAGTAATTCAGGAGATCTGTGTCAGCAGAGGGCAGCAACAAGAGCGAATGACAAGTCCTATTGGAGGGGCTTGAGGAGCATTTGAAGAGGTAAGCAAACAGTTTGAGAAACAGTTGAGATAGTGTATTTTTATCATTATCGTCACCAATGAGGGAAGAGGGCTTTAGCAAGGTTCAGCACTTGACTGGGGTTTACCACCTACTGAGTGGCAGCAGCAGGATTCAAACATATGGATGTCTATCTTTAGAGACTCTTAGCTGGGCCTTATTTTCCCAGTATATTAAGGCAGTATATGGTTATCTATGATGGAAATGGCGAACACACTCAGCTCGGAACACAGATCAGTTCAAGTGTTCTTAAAGGTTTCTTAGAAGAAAGGCCTGGACATTTGCTTCCCCAAACTCAGTCATTGCCTACCCTATGGAGCACAATTCCACTCTGACACACAAGGATGATAACCACTTGGTAATGCTTAATTTTTTGTCTTTAGAGAGTTGTCATCCCTGTGTGTATTGAATACCTTGGGGCCACACTGACTCTACAGAAGAGAGACAGACTCATAGACTCTGTGTGTGGATTGGCCCCACAAAACCGTAGCTACAGATCCTCTAGGGAAGGAGGCTTAATTCTTACTCTAGTGTTATTTTAGAGACTTACCATAGACATAACTGTCTTCATTTGCCCCAACCTTTCCATACCACTTGAAGTCAATATATTCTTTTGGTGGCCTACTTTCCCTTATCAGGGGATGTCTAATGATACAGTATTTTTCTATTTGACTTGTCCCTTCTATCTGTAGCTTCTACAATAAAAGAAAAATAGAGACAATTAGTTCTGCTAAATGCATCTTGAAGCCATGTGCTAGCTTATGTATGGATTTTCTCCTTAGATGTTTAAATATTCCCTCTGCAATTTAGGTTTCATCAAACAAAGGAGATCTGATTTAAGATAATTCTCTTGGTAAGAAAGCAATTGCTGCTGCAATCTGCCATTCACCTAGTGCCATTGATCCCAGGATAAACATTCATTTATCAGAGAACTCAAACTAAAACACAACATATGCTGTCATTTCTAACAAAGTGATGGGGAGAGTTCTGCATTCTTTAAAGGTTCTCTTTTCTAAGTGTCTTTTTTCTTCTTTTGGTTACAATTATTATATGCACTTCATCTTTAAAATCATGATTCTTGCTTCCAACTACAAACTAGTTAGCCTTATATAAATATCAATTCATTGTATTGACATAATAATTATTTCAGATCATCTTTTCAAAGTACTGATAAACATTTAAAAACATTTTTTACATGCCACCACCATCCTTTGGAATTGTTTATGTGGCAAAGCTTATAAAGGTGATTGTGAGGAAGGCAGCATATGGATCGGGTGTCTTGCCTTGTGGGATGCCCTTCTTGTATCAACCATAGCTAAGGTCCAGGTGCAAGGAGGTTATGGCCATGGCAAGCAATGCTTTTTCATTAGAGTTGTCATTGGATTGCAATCTGCACAAAACAGGTACAGTGACCATGAGATGATAATTACGTGGGCTTTTATCATTTCAGAGAGGAAGAAAAAACCCCCCATGAAACTGGTGAATGCAGATCCTCTATAGTAGAGATTAAAAATAACAAAATAAAACCCCAAGCAAATACAGGACATGAAACACTTGTGTGAGCCCAGAGTCCTTCCTTTCATTTGTCAAATGCAAATGGCATTCTTTTCCTGAATAATGAGTGTCTTGTAGGACAAGAGGCTCTTGACTGAAGGCTGGCATTAAACTACTTGCTCTCTAACAGCAGTAGAAGCAGATTGTACAAAGGAGACCACTGTTTAATCACTGAAGTTCAAAACCAAGGTTTCTCTCAACCAGGGGTGTTTGGAGCCTCTGAAAAATGCAACAGATGGGTACCTCACATTTAAATTCTTTTGATAATGATTAAGTATTCTCTGCTTAAAAATGATAAAGATAAAACTTTCACTGGTGGTCTTTGAAGATGACAGAACTTCTATCAGAAAATTATAAATTTTTTGTGGAATTCATTTTTAAGTGGTTTTTGCTTCTCTGCACAATATGATCTGACTTCTCCGAATCACTTGAGCTCACTCAGAAAGAAGCAATAATCACGAGAATGTGACCAAAACACCAAGCGCGCTGTCATCGAGTCAATGCCGACTGACAACAAGCATGTAGCAAAGGGTAGAATTCTCTCAGATTTCTGAGACTCAACTCTGTTTGGGGGTAGGAAGATTTCTCTTTCCCCCACTCAACTGGATGGGGGTTTTCAACTGTTGACCTTGCTTTTAGTAACCCAACACCTTTTCAGTATTTACTGTACTCTTACAAAGTTGAAAATCTGTTTTTAAGATTACAATCTTCAGTACAAAAATATTAAAGATGGATGGAACTGAACTGTAAAATTATTCATAATTCCTCTTTCCATCTTTTAAGTCTTCGTGAAGGCTGTCAGCATCTCAAGCAAACACAAAGCATCAGTGAACGGTTAGCAGTTGTGCCCTCCTAGACATACCTAGGTGGGCCCCCACACAATTGCACACATGGATTATGAGGGTCCTGGTGAAGAATATGGAAGGTATCAAGAGCTCAGACTACATCTGAGAAGATGTACACTCAGAATGCAGAATGGTCAATGTTTGTCTCATGGCTTTCAGAGATGTTATCAGAAGCATCTAGTCCCTGGAGAAGATCATCAAGTTTTTCAATGTAGCGAGTCAGAGAAGATGAGGAAGACTCTCAAAACTCTGGATGGTGACACTGCCTGCAACCCGGGCCTCCCACATGACAGTGATTATGAGAGTGGAGCTGGACAGGGCAGTGTTTGTTCTGCTGTCCCTGGGGTAGCTGTGCCTTGGGATGGGCTCGATGGCCCCCAATAACAACAATAACTATGAAACTAGTTTGGTAATGTCTCCCAAGGCCTTAATGATTTTCCATGCCATAGAAGGGTTGCTTTGAAAATTTCTCTGCACAGCATCAGATCCTAAAAATAGATCCATGATCTATTTCACTGTCTAAAGGAAATTGGTCTTGCTACAGCACCAGTGCACAGACTACCCCCGGTCAGCTCTGTCTCCTTATAATACACGATGTTTGGTGCTACCTTAATGCTTTGATAATTCATTTGAGATATTATTTGATAATTTAATATTGATATTAAATTATTTGATAAATTAATCCTATTTTTAACAGAACATTACATAATATATCTAGTGAGTACTTGGAAAATCACTTTTGATATTATAAACCAGCAATGCTTATTGATTGGCTCAGAGAAGCCTGAAGAATCCTGGAATGGAGAATTTGTATGAAGCATAAATGAAACATCACTTAGAATCATGGAAGGTTTTTGTACACCAGAAGGGACTTTTATATCATCAGTGTACTTTGTAGCTTGGGCAAAGTACTGAATATGGATGAAAAAAATCAATATTAAATGCATCTTATTTAAATTAAAAAATATACATCATATCCAAATGCAACAGCTCAATGGTTCCAGTAGCCCAATCTAAAAGTTGTTAATTCCACAGCATGAGGTCCTATATATGCAAAGTGAGATGAAATCTGCTTGTGCCAAGCAGTCCAGATTGCGGGCTGCCTTTGCCTTCTGATATATGCAAACGCTCAGGAAAATATGTTACACGCTGTACGAAATAAATCAGTGGATTTATATTGTATTATTATTTCTGATAGAGAGAGCTTTATTTCTTTGTTTATGAAAACTTTAGGGGTCCTTAGTTTGCTTTTCTCTTATTTTTATTTTGCATGGTAAGTTCCTCTCAGAATTTAGTGTTTGTTTTTTTCTTTCACTGTTGTCTTGGTTTTTAAAATCATTACCTTTAAAGAACTCATCATAAATCTACATATATTAGGGTTCTTAAATTTGTATTTGCATAACTGACTTGAAATTAACATTTGTTATAAGTTTAAAATTGGAGCTGCTATCTGATGACAGTTTCTTTCAATCATTCAAGTTGCCAAAGATGAGAACAATTTTTAGTGATCCTCATCGTTTTCCCCTTGTCCTGGAAGGAAGTGACTAGGAAGTAAGTCCAACCCCCAATCTAATGCTCACCTCAAATTTTGTGAATCGAGTTGGAATTCATTTTTAATCCCTCTTCTTATAATATCTGGTTTTTCTGTTATGTCCTATGCCATGGGGAGGTTTCTACAATGGGGTTGCTAATACATGCACTGTTCTTTGGGCAGGTGGTAATTTGTGATGTCTTCTCTAAGGTGTACTCCTGGCAGTGTTGTGCACGGGGTGATGCACGGGGTTGCTCCCTACAAGGTCAACAGTGTGAACCTCCCAGCATCTTCAAGGGAGAAAAAGGAGGCTTGTTATTCCTGACAAAAGTGATAGCTTCGTAAACACACAAGGGCAGTTGTATCGTGTCTTCCGGTGTCACCGAGGCAGCACTGACCCGATGGCAGTGGGCGGATGTGTTCTCCAAAGTGTGAGGGATCAAGCAGGCAGGGGCTGCTCACCCTGAGGCCCTCACATGTTGCATGGTGCTTAATGAAGATTTGGGGGATGAGTAAATATATTCAGTAGACTTAAAAAAATCTTTGTTGAGTTGGACTCCATGGGATACGACTGCCTGGTTCCCCATCATATCTTCAGTACACAAGGCTTTACAAGGGCATGCGGCTTAATATCTTTAATAAATGGGGGGGGGGTGGTGGAGTGAGTGGAATCAGGCTTTCTGAAAAGTGCAAGATGCTTCTAAAAGGAAATTTATCTTTTTCAAATTATAGAAATTGAAGGATTCTTCCATAAATGAGCAACTAAAGCACTATACTCACAGTGCCAATGCATAACTAAAAATAAAACAAAATGTTCCCAAATCTGAAATTATTCCAGATTTTGGATAGAGGTGCATCAGGCACCGGGGGCCTGTGTTTGTTTGTGTTACACACAGTGGTCCTGTAGACCAAAGGGAAAGCTTAGCAAATGTCTTATTCCTTTAGGGTGTGTCCAGTTAGAATCTCTGGAAAAGCCAACTGCCTTAGTATTGGAAGGATGTCAGAACGGGCACCTTGAAATGCACTCTGTTATCATATGATAGATCACTTACATAACTTATATTTGTAGGAGAAAGAGTAGGGCCCAAGGTAGATGATTTGGGTCACTAAAGATTTGATTTTTAAAAAATCAGCAATTATCTAAATCCTTCCTTAATATGACTAATCCATCAGATTACAGAAAAAGGAGTTAATCCAAGTATTTCCATAAAGTACACTGGGAAATATGTTCATTTTCCGGGTCGCTGTGTAGTATTAAAATCTGGTTAGACAGAGGTGAAGAGCCTGCAGCAGTCTGGTGCCATCCTGAGTGGATCTGGGGAGACGAAAGGTGGTTGTGCTGGTCAGTGTATGCACAGCCTCTCGGGCCCCGCCCCAAGGGACCTTGCACATTGATTTATCTTTGACTCTTTCCCCTTTCTTGTGTGCAGAAAGAGAGAACTCCCTGGGAAAAACATTCACTCTCCCTTCCTCCACTAAGGTTGTGATCCACACTGGACAGGAACATCACAAATCACCTCTTCAACCAGCTCTTTCTTGTCAGTTCTCCTAGTACTTGGAGAGTGATCTTTCAGCAAACTCAGTAAAATTATGTTACTCTCGCTTATTGACCCTTGGATCGTGTACCCCGACCTCCCTTCTATTGTCTCACACACCAAGCGTGCGTCTGCCTTAAGACCTCGGTGTTTCAGATGCTTCAGCCTGCAATGTCAATGCTACCACATCAGACGTGTTCCTTCCTTTCTCCCTTCCTTTCTGCTGACCTCTGCTCCTAGGCCATCTATTCGCAGAGAGCTTCTGCAAGGACACAGTTTACACCTGCACCACTTGTGGCCCTAGGTCCCCTGAGTAGCTTAGTTTCTTCTTCGAATTTATCTCTGACATTCCATTGCATTCCTCTGTGTATTGTTTTCACACAACACAATTTTCACACGTTTGTACTTGGCAAATAGTAGGTACTCAATAAACATTTTTGTATGATGAGCAAATTCTTTTAAAATCACGTTGTAATTCTGCATTCTCTCCTGCTATCTTCTGAGTCCATTTGTTGGACCACAGCAGTATGAGTTAGTCCTTCTTACTTGATGGCCTCATTTGAAAAACAAAAGTGTATGTATATACATATACATATATATATACACACATATATAAAATCTCCATGCTATGAATGCTTTGTCCACTCCTGGTTAAAGATTTCTTCATGAGAAATAATCAATACAAAGGAAAATATTTAGACTTAAGCCTTTTTTCCCTATGAAATGATTTCTTTAGAAATTTTGTTTCCTCTAATCTTTGCAATCTGCCATAAGATTATCTATGAAATTGCTACAAGATTTCCCTGTAGTCCCAGGGTGCTGGGGCTGCAACATCCCAATTACACTGGAGTATTTTCGAAAAGTACACCGAGATTAATTTGTTGTTGTTCTTGTTCTGATCCATAGAGCAGTTTCAATTCATGCTGGCCTCTGCTCTGTGTGGAAGAGACCCATAGATAATTTGTGCTTTAATGACAGTGGTTCTGACAATTCTCTACATGAATGTCCCAACAGGAAAGGCTAAATTGCCTTTTGCCATATAGAAATGAGGGACCAAGCAGCTGACAAATGTCATCAGAAATTTTATATCATCCAAACGTCTTCCGTCTTCTGTCTGTGTCAGCGAGGATTTGCCTATGTGATTTTAGTAGTTTTCTCCTAGTTTCTCTAGAAATAATGGGTTAGTTCACATAAGACAGTCTCAAGATTATTGATATAATCACAAATTGAAATGGGACCCTGAGCTCTCTGTTCATAGAAAAGCTTGCCTGGCTTTCTCTGTATTTGAAGTGATTAACGATGCTGCCGCATTGTGAGAAAGTGATATGTCTATAATTATATTAAGCCACAGGAGGGAAAAACCTGTTCTGATACTGCTCTTTGAAGCCACCCAAGTTATTTGAGTCTGAACCATTAGGGGGGGAAATACCAGGATGGGGCACAAGAAAACTCAACCTAAGAGAAATGAAGAGAGAGAGAGAGAGAGAGGAGAGAGAGAGAGAGAGAGAGAGAGAGAGAGAGAGAGAGAGAGAGAGAGAATCAGAATATGTTGCAGTGATTTCAGTCTAGGGGGGGAACTTTTTGTTTGTGAGAAAAGACAGATCCATTGTATAGATAGGTAAAGTTCTTGGAGGCCAGATGACATCATTTGGGAAACAAGAGACTGGTAAACCTCCAGGTGGGTAGTGGTGGCAAACATCACTGGAAAAGGCTTCTCTTCTTTGCACCAATCTCTTCTTTGTGTCTCTGCACACTCCTGGGCCCTCATTTCTAACCTGCAGCATGGCTGCCTCTCACTGTCTCTATGGGCACAATGGCAAGGACAGACTTAGCCCAAAACATAAAGAATCTGGTGTAAGTGGGAGTCCCTGACTGGCTCAAATCGTCAATTGTTCAACAACTAGGTGAAAGATTGGCTGTTGGAAGCCCCACAGAGACATCTCAGAGGATGGCCCTGGAGGCTGGGTTCTGAAAGGTCACGCCCTTGAAGCTCCAAGCATCAGCTCCACTCTGCACATGCGGGTGGCCAAGAGCCAACAGCAGCAGCGAGTAAATACTGTTACAAAAAGGGTGTGGACTAGGTAGGCCTGCTCGCCAGCCTTGAGTGACCCCCTCTCTCTCTTGCTGTCCTTTGGGTTGCAGAGACCCCAGGTACAATGTGGCCTGTCTTCACGAACCTGGGTAATGTACTGGGTTCATTTTCCTGCATGATACCAGACAGTAGTTGTTCCTTAAAATAGGTGCTTCCTTAAAATAGGATTTTGAAACCTAGGAATTCTGAGCTTCAGCCGCCCCTTTCAGGTGTCTGCAGTCTGCTTCCCTCCCTGCCTTCTGACCAGTTGCTGTAAGAGTGAGCTGGAATCTCTGGCAGCCTTGCAGGATTAATTCCGCTTCTGGTCACTTGGTGTCGCTCTAGCTTCAGGAATCGCTCAGCTTCCAGCTAATCCTGGGAAAAGTCTTCCATGAGGTTGGCTATTGCCGTTTCAAAGACAGTCATTGTTTTGAAGAAGGTCATTCGGGGAGTTCGATGGCTGATGTGATTAGAATGTGTACAACAAGTCGCATTCCAAGTGCTTTGTGTGCTAACACTTAGGTGTTATTACTAGCATTAATTATCCAAGGGACATGTAACAAACACAGGTGGGCCCTTGTTGGATCATTTAAAAGGCAAAGCTCTGCAGAATGCAAACCTCCAGAAAGCCACCTTGGCCTTTAACTGGGAGTTTAATTCGGAGAGAGGATGGAGCCCACCAGACTTAGTCTATTCATAGATTGGATGCTACAAAAAGAAAATTAGTTCAATATAGCGTCCATTCTAATATAAGTCACACATAGAGAGTGAGGATAATTAAAAATGCCACGGTTCCCTGTGCTATCCTGCGTGCCATAGTTTAAGGCGTACTCACCCTCCTCTTCTTCACGCTCCTTACCTGAATAACTTTATGCTCATCAACAAAAAGGGACCATTTTATTCTTTCCTAAAAGAACTATTTTAATTAGTTAACTATCTCTCCTCCAGTAAAACACACTATCTCAAATGCCACGCTATTATCTCTTCTTCCTTCTTAACCTTGGTTTCTCTTCTGGGGCCCAAAGGGAGTCGATAAAGTCTCTGGGCTTCTGCAGCTTGGGGCTGCCTCTCCTCGGCATGGAGGACATTGCAGCACTGAGCTGAAGGTCCCCCTGTTGGCTTTAATGGAAGCACAGGAGGGGGGGCTCGCCCACTTCTAAAGATGCTATTGAGAGCACTGCTTTTCTGACTCATTAATTTGGAAAGGCAAGAGGAGGCTGCCATTAAGAAATGTCTTTGCAATTAATTGCATGTAAAACTTCAAGGTTTTTTTTTTTTTTTTTGTCTTCTGATACATTTGTAGGAACTGCTTTGTCTTGTTTATAAGGGTGTACTTCGACTAGACTTCGTGGCCTGAGACAAAATTGAGATGCTGGTCAAAATCGCTTTCTGACTCTTTTCTGATTTCCTTGCTGAGCTTTCTCTTCTCTGAACTGAAGCCTCTCCTTCCTCTCCCCTTAACATGTATTAACTGGTGTGTTTAATTGCCTTTGCCCTCTTGTATAGACCTGCCGTCCACTTTGGGTGGAGTTTGGGGGCTGGAGAGACAGTTCTGTTAGGATCTCGATCCTGCCATTTCTTTGCTGTGAGGAGTTTAGGCAAAGTATTTAACTTTCTTGTAATTTCATCTCCCCATCTGAATCACAAGACTATTTTCAGCCCCAAATGAAACACTGCGTATAGCTCAGTGTCATGAGACTTGAACTGTGTTGCTTCAAATAAATGAAGATTTCTCTGGTTTGCTGGTTGCACCACACCATGAATGCACGTAGTAGCACACAAGTGCACACCTGCACAACTGAGAATTAGCAGATGTTGTGTTATATCTATTTCCAACAAGAAAAAAAAAGCAAAAAAAAAAAAGATGTGGGGAGTTTTCTGCATCTTATGCGAGACAACTGATTAAGACTTTGAGATAAGTCTCAGGAGGCTTTGTTCTCTAAAGGTACGCTAAGAAATTCTCATCCTCTCCGAAGTTCGAAAACTCCCTTTGCCTTGGGAATCAATCTTCATCGGAGTAGCTGTCTTTATGAAGGGACCACGGAAAAGAGCCTCGCCGACAAAGAGTCATGGGCTGGCGCAGGCAGCACAGTTATTAGGTGGGAGAGGCATTTTTGAGCATCTGCAGGGTGCTATTTGATCAGCAGTACCTCAAATTCTTTATAGGAAGGAAACGTTGGACATTTTGTTTAGTATATTTTAGGGGTAAAATACACAGCGTCTCTTCTAAATAGAAAATGCCGGATCTAGCTCATGCACTAGCTTAGCACTGCCATTTCCCCCCAACTTGGAAGGGTTGGGCGGTCATACGCAAAGTTGACGGCTTGAAGGCGCCTGCAGGTCAGTGGGAGAAAGATGGCCTTTCTGCTCCTAGCAGGCTTGGAAATGCACAGGGGCAGTTTTATCCTGCTTTCCCTGCTCACGGTGGGTCCGCACTGACTAGCTGGCAGCGAGAGCTGACATAGGAGCACCGTGAACACTACGAGAGTCGCCGCTGAACGGGAATGCCTTGTTTAACGGTCTTTCCAGCTCGCTCTCTCTGACAGAACACATTCTTGCGATTTTCTAGCACTGCCTACCAGGGGAGGAATTTGAGCTATCCTTCTTTGATAGATTTACACTTTGCGTCAGTTCCTTGCTTCTGCAGGTGTACTTGTGTGTGTCAAGGAGGCAGAGATGGCTTCTTCTCAAAGTCCTGCTCCCTGGGCTAGGAGAGGTGCAAACTGTTTACAGGCAAGCCTGCTAACAGAAAGCTATGTGGTGTGCTTGCGCCCAGAAGCACCGGGAGAGAAGGTCCCGGTGATCTACTTCTGAAAAATCAGTCCCTGGAAAGCCTTTGGGGCGCGCTTCTATTCTGACTCACATGCGGGCATTATGAGAAAGCTACTGGTTTGCTGTTTGCTTTGCACCTTGAGCATGTGGGCTCAGAGAGGATGGCGACCAGGATTTTGGGGTCCACTGAGATCTCAGTTCAGTGCAAACATATAAACATCGGATCAATATGCACATGAGTTGCTTAAGCAAAACTACACTGTTCAAATTCCTCTTCCTATTCATATTCATGCAGGTGCTTCTATTTCAAGCTTGGTCGGATTCAGGTTCCACGCACAATCAAATCACTTCTGGGTAGCTGATGACCTGAGTGAAGCGAGGTTACACTTACTGAAGAACCTGGATGAGTCCTCGCCATGGCGTTGACTCCAAACCCTAGTAAGCTCATCGTGCACCTCTTTCCAGGAGTAGAAAACCTTGTCATTCTCCCATGAAGTGCTCGGTGTTTTTTAACTACTGATCTTGTAGTTCAAAGTCCAGCTTGTAACCACTATGCCACCAGGAGTCAAGAGAACCAATCTCTTGGGCCCGAAAGAAAATTTGGTTTGGACTTATCAGTCCATGTAAGATAAATATGAGAAAAATTATTTTTGAGACAAAGACCATGCCTAGATAGAAAATTTAAAAACCATCCTATTATGTGTAAGGAAAATAATTTTTTGCTGCTCCCCTACTTTATGAATCATGGTGCCCTTTTCAGGGACTGATCTCTCTTGATAAGGTGTCCAAAACCCACGAGACCCAGTCTTTCCCCGCTTATTTCTAAGGAACATTCTGATTGTACTTTTTTCAAGACAGATTTGTTTTTGAGGCAGTCAATAGTACTTTTAATATACTTCTCCAGCACCATAACTAAAATGCATCAATTCTTCTCTGATCTTCATTGTTTAGCTTTAACATGAGGCAACTGGAAAGGACTACTATGAGCAGGGTCAGATTCCAAGTGACATCTTTGTTCTATAACACTTTGAAAAGGATTGTGAAGCAGATTTTGCTGGGTATAAGACATCATTGGTTTCTTGACTGTTTCCAACAGTACCGATTGGTTTTGGATCCAAGTAAAGCAAAATCCCTGGCAAGATTAACCTTGTCTGTTTGTCCTGATGCTGTCTACTGTTTCAATGGTGAATATGTTTTCATTGAGCTGAATGTGAGCCCGTGCTGAAAGTGCTCCATGTCTTCACTTTCCACAGTCAAGGCGAGGTTGTCTACATATTGTACCTTGTTAATGAGCTTTCCTCTGGTTCTAATGCTGCCTTCTTATTCCTACATATAGTTGAAGTTCTTGGGTGGTTTGCTCAGCAAAGAAGACCGAGTAAGTATAGTAAAAGGCTTACAATTCCAGCAAACACTTAGCTGACTCTAAAGCATACTGTATCCCCTTGTTTGGTTTGAACAACATCCATTTGATCTGTGTGCAGGCCTAAAAACAATTATGTTTCTATCACTCTATTGTGAAGAATTTCTATTCTTCACCATCTTATCCACAGTTTGTTTGAGTCATAGAGTTGAATGCCATTGCACATCAATGTGGCACAAACAAACATCTTCCTGGTAGTCTATGCTTTCAGCCAAGATCCACTAATCTCAGCAGTGATATGCTTTGATTGGTCCATGCTCTCCTCAGAATCCAACATGATTTTAGGCAATTTCTTGCCAATGTACTAATGCACCCATTTTTGAATGATCTGCAATAAGTAGCATTTTACTAGCACGTGATATTAATGACACTTTTCTGCCTTCGATTGTATTGGCTTCCTTTGGAATGGGCACACCTATGGATCTCTTCCAGTCAGTTGGTTGGGTGTCTGTGTCTGGGCATGGATGCATGAGTGGTTCCAGTGGTGCATCGGTGATTTGAAGCATTTCAACTTGTGTTCTGTCAATCTGAGTCTTCTTTTTCTTCCTAATGCCTTCAGTGTAGTATATGATTCTCCCTTCAACAGTGGATCCTTTAACAAAGAAAAAAAGTTTTACTGGCATAAAATTTACAGATCATACAGTTGAGTCATTTAATCCTTTTGAGCTGTGCCAACCTGATTTCAGAACCCTTTCTATGCATACTCTTTGCTGCTAGTTCCTGACTCCCCTTTCTCGTGGTGGCTGTGGTCGGCTGCTCCACAGTGATGCTGGGAGCAGCAGAAGCAAGCCCTCTGCCCTGCACCCACCCACGGCATGGTGCCGAAGTCTTTCTGTGTGTCTT
This sequence comes from Nesogale talazaci, assembly GCA_004026705.1. NCBI lineage: Eukaryota > Metazoa > Chordata > Mammalia > Afrosoricida > Tenrecidae > Nesogale > Nesogale talazaci. Next base: position 29,774 of record PVJH01018006.1, read on the forward strand.
ACTGTGCTGGCTTGTATGGTGCTGTGATGCTGAAAGCGATGTCACCGATAGTTCAATTGCCAGCCAGGTCGCCCAACGTGAACACATTCAGCAGAGCTTCCAGACTAAGAACAGGCAACGAAAAAGGAATGGACTTCGGAGGAAGGAGCTGCTGAAAACCCTCAACATAGTTTCCCCTGCCACAGCCGTATTTTAAGATTAATCCAGTTACTGTCTCAATACATTTACCTATCCTAGGTTTCATATACAGACAATACAATTCAAAAATAATCAAACAACCCCCCAAAACAATGACACAATATTTTGAAGAGAAAAGCCTCTATTGAAAAGATAGAAGGAAATATTAAAAGCAACAGCACCTTTGAAATGGGTTGAAAGGCTGATTGAAAAATAAGGCATTGCAAATTAACTTCACTTCACCTGCCATAACTAAGTTTACAGTGCTTTCTTTCTGAGAGGAAAGCTATTCATATGGCTAGTCAGAGGGAATTCTTCCGAGGCTTAATCCAGTGGGGACATTACAATGGGTTTTGGACTTCCATTACCCTCTTTAGGTTTCTGCAAACCAAGGGTCCAGAATTTAAGCTCTGATACCATTCCCTCCTTCTGATTTCAATTTTATTAGTTATAATCCTTCATTCACACAGACTGGTGTGTGCTGTCCATGTGGACTTATTTAACCCCTCACTGAGATGGCTGCTTGTTTGAAGACAAGTCCTTAAGGTCCCAGGAATTGTTTCTGGAGTATCAGGCACCAACTGGTTCTCTCACCACATTTGACGATATCACCCATATCTTCAGTCATCTGTTCATGAGGGTGAGTGTTGAGTAACCATGTCATAAGAACTAATGGTTTTTAAAACTGGGCTACAAATAGGTGTGAATTCAAAATCCATTCATATATTTATAGGTGTTATAAGTCTCTGATTTACTTTAGAGCTATTATTATCATAAAATGATAGCGAACATTATAAATCCTTTCTCTAGGGCATAAGGTGATTCTATTGATACTATCATTAATTTAGCCAATAGTACAGAATTTAACATGATATGAGAAAGGGAATTTATACACCTATAGGTTATCTTTTCAGATTGTAATACAAAGATTGTTGACTTGTACAGATTCAAGGCTTACATGATTGGACACTGTTTCCACAAACAACAGGGAGTAGTAATAAAGAAAAAGTTTACAATAATATTCATTAACAGAGGCATATCCATGATCCTGACCACCAGACTAATAATATATGTCATAAGATAGCAAGGAGATTATTAAAATGATAAGTATATCATAGTTCTAGGCTACTACATACTAGACATCCTCAAAACAGGAGATCCTAACCAAAGTCCAATGACCACCTATTCCATATCCTTGGGATGCAAGGTAGGGCAGTTCAGTCTTCAGTCTATGGCAGTGCATCGGGTCCTTACATCAGGTGGGGTTGAGGTAAAGCCCAGTTCACCTTATGAGGTTTCCTCATTGAATGCTTCTTGTGCGGCCGATAAAGCATGTCTTATGTCTCAAGAAAACAGAGTCTAAAAGTCCCAGTTATCTGTTCCAGAGGCTTTGGCTATCAAGGGTTGGATAGAAAAGAATTGGAGGTCAAAAGTGTCCAAAGAAGAACACATTTACAGGCAGATTCCCCCTTGGAGTTCAGTATGTATTATTTAGGTTTTTTTTTCCCTAGTGGGAGGTCACTTCACCTGATTTCCCCATCCAGAGAAGTGTAAGCCTCTTCTCAGAGACATACATCCCTGCTCTCCCCAGTCTGACGTGGCTTTCCTGCAAAGTTCACTGATCTCCCTTACAAGAGTGTGTGCTGAATGGGGTGAACTTAGTGCACTGCTGTATGGCAGCAACTAGATGGGCCTCTACTTCTTCACCCTTCATGAGAAACTGACCCCAGCTGACTCTTCTCTGTCAAAGTGGTTTTTAAGATGAACAAATAAAGGGGATGCTATATGGTTCATAGGCACAAGAGCTTTCCTTTGCAGATGCTACCTACCAGTAAAGCGAACATTTGTTGATCATGTCATGGATGAATCCTAACTCCAATCCTATTCTGTGTAGCATTTTAGAAAAGAGAAGAGTGAACATGGAAGGAAAGTGGCAAATGAGAAAATAGAACATGCGAGGAGTATTATCTGTCCACAAGGTGTGGAAAGTCAAGAAATATCCAGGGTTACAAGGAGCAAAAGGGAGACGATGTCAAGGAGTCCCTGGAGGAAATGAATGGTCAGAAACTGATGGTGGGAGCAATCGTACAATTCTACTTGACGTAATAGAAACATGGAGTGACATGCTATATATAATAAATCCCAACTAATAAAAATGAAAGAAACCAGGGAGAATTTTCCCTCAGGATCAAGAGGGAGAGGAAAGAAGGAAAGAATAGAAGAGATGGAATAGTCTTTTGGACATCATAAATTCAGACATCGAGCCCCTAGAACTGTCAAAGAACATGTCCCCACCCATTTTTTAGTTTACGTGCATCATCATGTTTTGTTAAGATAGTCCCAGGAAATGAAGAAGTATTTCTTTTATATCTATGTAAGCATTTCCATGTTCATACTGGCTACAAGCATTTTAGGAGTCTTGCTGTTGAAGAAATGGGAGAAATGCACTCAAACTACCATGAATTCTGCAATGAGTAAGTTATGATAAGAGTAGTCATGATATTCAAAAATGAACTAACTCCTTAAAATTATTCAACCTGGTATTTTGAAGCAATTCATTTGTCCTAAGAAGACTCCATTTATTAATTTGCCAAGACTTCTTTTATTAATTTACCATCACCCCATCCTCTTGATATTTTAAGTTATACATTTTGACTTCCCTCCTTGAACATGGGCGTCTACAAAGATGTCTCCCTCCTTAGAAGAGACCAGTCATTTTTACTGAAATTAAAATTCTTATAAATTTCCATTTTTTCATAACCCACCAACTTTACTCTTCCCTTAACACAATGACCTGAAGCTGCAGTTAGGGTGGAGTTTGGCAAGAACAGTTTGTCTGGCTCCCTTGGTGTCATCTGGGTAGCTTGAGATTGAGGACATGGGCTTCTCTGAAAACCGGCTCACTCACAAGGCTCATGGTTGAAGGCCATCAGGGATCTCAGCTGGGATGGCTGCCACAATACCTGCATGTGACCTTTCCATCTTATGGCTTCTTGGATTCCTCATTGAATGCAGCCCACCAGCTTCACACAGACAGACACAGATGCAGACACACACACACACACACACCAATTGGTGTTTGTTATAAATAAATAGGGGGCAGGGAATAAAAAAGTAAAAAATAAGCACTATAAAATCCATGTTGAATTATTTTATAATAGAATTTTATGAAAGCATTCCTCTTCTAGCCTCCTCTGTTTTTTTTATGATCATTTTCCCATTTAGTGTTGGTAACTACTATTATGATCTCATTTTACCGATGAACAGCTGATGAACAGGGATGCTGACCAATTTTCTCCAGGTCACCTAGTCAATAGCCACAAAACCAGCATTTGACCTCAGACTTTGACTTCAGAATCCAAGCCTTTCATTGATGATTTTGCTATACCTCTTTTTGATGAGATGATCCTGTCTTAGCTTAATAATGGCAAATACAATGTTTTGTTTTTAGATTATAAACACAATACATGCCATACAATTAAGAAACTGTGAAATATATTAAGTTAAATATGTTAAAAACTTCAATTCTTAGTAAGATTTAAGTATATAACAAAAGTTCCATCACTGCTAGTTTTCATAGGATAAAACCACTGTTAAAAGTTATATATTATGACCTTTATATATAATATTCCAACTAAAAACTATCATGAATTTTATTATATGTTATGAATTTCTATCTATGAACAATATTGTATTTACATCTTAATTTATTGACTCTAGAGTATAGTTGGACCATAATTTATTTAGCCATTTTGCTATTCATGGATGTTTAGATGCTTTATCACCCTGGAAAAACAGGAAATGATATGAAAAGAAGTAACTTAGTCTTCTCCATAATGCCAATCATGCCAATTTCATATTCCTGTTCACCCCTCAAACCTTTGCTGGATATTTGACACCACATTTCCTCTAATGACTCATATCCAAGTTCATTGACTTCCGATTGATTATATTGTTAAATATATACAAATATCGACCCTATCTTAACCTCTCTGACCAACACTATGCAGCCTAAGACATGCCACTTGTTTGGATTATTGTCATCTTCTTTTAGCTAATTTCCACTTGGAAACATTAGTCAAGAGTGATCTTTAAAAATGATTTCAAATTAAAAATCTCTGTGTAAAGCTCTTCAATGCCTTCACATCAAACTTAGAAGGATCTTTTAGACCCTCCCGGAGACATCAGCCTTCTTGTTTACCCCATACCAGTCACATGGAAATCTTGGCAGTTCCCTGTCTATTACAAGCAGGGGTCATTCTTTTTCACATATTTTGTTTCCACTTCCTAGAAGTCTTGGAGCATCCCCCTTCCTTAATTTTTGTCTAATTTACTAGTAGTTTTCTGTAGGCCTACTCGAGTGTTACTTTATCATATTTGTTAAATGACAGTTGAATGAGAATATCTTTTTAAAAAATAGTTCGTTTGGTATACAGTTCACATAACATATAGTTCAATAGTCCCACCATACACAGAGAAGTTTCATGCTCACCAGTCAGTTTCAGAACATTTTCTTCTTTCTTGTGTTTATTGTTGTTGGCTGCCTAATTTCCCCCTAACCTTTCCTACTACAGCCCTAAGAAACTATTAATATAGTTACTGTTTCTACAGATTTACCTATACTGAATTTCACTAACAGAGAAACATCGCAAGCAATCAAACAAAACAGCAGCAGCAAAATAAAACAGAGAAAAATCTCCAATGAAAAGAAAGCAGAATATATTAAAAACTAGCACAACTTTAAAACGGGTCAAAAGCAAGATTAAATAATTGGATGTTACATTTACTCTAACTGCCTCTGCCATGAGGGGCTTTACAGCGCTCTCTCCCAGATCACAAGGCTACACACATCCCTGGAATATATATCTCCATAGAATAAATTTTTAGAAGCAAAATTGTTTACTTTTGGCAATTATTGTTTCTTTTCAAATCCTTTGTTATTACACCAACTCTCCCACATTCCGATTTTACTTTAGAATCTCACGCTCTTCTTCAAATACTTCTATGCTCCTGTGTGCTCTTTCCAGTGCAGAAAGCTAGCTGGGTTTTGTTCCCTCCTAAGAGCTCTGGAGGAAGAGGCAGCTGGTCAGATCCCCCTGGACCACTTCAGTAGGCTGTGATTTCAAGAGTGACCTTGGGGTCTGACTGAGTTGTCATTAAACACTTTAAGAGATGAAAGAGGAGTCCCTTCTTCATACTTCAGTCACATTTCTTCCTCTCTGAATACCTGGCACCCAGCTGTAAATACTCAATGAGACAAGGGAAAATAAAATCTGAATGATCCCTTTGGTTTAAAGCTCCTAGAATAGATGATCAAATCAGAATAGATTTGAGAAATACTGAGCTTTTCATCATGAAGCGAAGTCCTTGCCCACATAGACCTTCCAAAAGATGTCCCTAAGTGCTTGTTTTGGGAGACAGAGAGGTTTTCTCCTCACACCTGCATTTACTGGCTAGGAAACTCTCAGGTACGGTTCCACCCTGCCCGATAGGGTTGCTGGGGTTGGCGTCAACTCGATGGTGGTCACTGCATAGGAACTTGCCTATTTTGTGTAGCCTTACCCTCACCTTTTAAGAAGGAGAATGGTTTCTATTCATGATTCGGTAGTTTGTGATTTACACTGCCTCCAGAATCACTAGCATGGCAATGTTAATAATGTGTTGTTAAATTATGAGCGGTTCGAAGTAGAAGCAGCTCATTTTGTAAACACCTGCTTTTGCCAAAAGGGAAATAAGTCTGCAGAGGTTGTGTGACCTATTCAAGGTCACACCGCAAGTTAATGTTACAGGTGGGCTTTCTGACTCCCCAGACAGTGCTCCGTGGCATCCAAAGAACAGTGTCTATGAACCAAGCTCTCTGCTAAATGAAGTTCTACCAGTCAGATCATTTCCGTACCTTCCAATTGTTCCTGCACCCTGCAGTTTATTTAGATTACGTGATCTGCCCTCATATTTCTTCTGGAGCAGGCTGGATAAGAATCACCCTATTAAGGTGCTTAATTTTGTGCTAATGATCCTTCTTTCTGTCTGAAGTCTTCAGCCTGCAGTTTTTTCAAAGGCACTCCGTGCCGCTTGTCCTTTTCTGCTGGCTCCATGATGTGCACACCAGTGCCTCCTGCAGCCTTCCACTTTTTAATTGCCTCTCCTTCCTAATGAAGCCTGTACCAGCTCCAGTGCTAATTGAACTACGTCCTTCATTCAGACTGTGTTATTAAACAAATAGTCACAGTGTTTGGTCTCACTTTAATAGGAGCATTGATGTTTGCTTAACATCAAAAACTTATTAGTAATCTATTGAAAAGGCAATTAATGGAGGACATGTGGGTAAGAAAATTGAACTAAGTCTGCAGTACAGGACAAAGGATGGCAGACATTCTGGCTTTCAGAGGTTTAACTGTCTGTATCCTGAAAGTTGCAAGTTGATCATTAAATTTTGGATCATTCTGAATCGATTATGTTATCAGTTATGCCAAAAAACAACTATGTACAAGTCTCATATTGAACAGAAAGACAGTAGGTTTGTCTGTATCTATTGTTTTTCACAACGAAATTACTTGTTTTCTCTCCAAATTACTTCTAAGCTTTTAAGTGTGTGGACTGATACTTATCATTATAGAAAATATTGCAGGACAAAGAAAGAAAAGACATGTGCTGTCTATGATCTTAACCTTAAGCAAAAACCCCTGATAGTATTTTAGTGCATGGGGGGTTTTCAATTAATTAATGGAAAATGGAATGAAAAGATAATGGAACTTTTCATGAACACTTTGAAGCCCCCTGTGTTAGACAGGGTTCAACAAATCCGGGACACTAATAATTCTCTCTCTATATTTATATATAGAGAAAGATATCTAACAAGAAATAAATAGTTAACTAATCTATAAAGCAGTACAAATGGCTAGGTGCAACTCACGTGAGGCAGCTAGTACACTGACAGTCCTTCGAGTCTTGAGGGTTGCCGAGTAGTCCTCTGTAGAGCAATTCAGGCTATCTGGTCATAAGTAGGTCACCAACAGTCAGCCAGATGACAGAGTCCAACAGTCCCCAGCTCAGGAGTTGTATATTCCAGGAGTGTGGTGAAGCAGGGCTTAAAGGAACCTCACCTCATAGCACACAGTCCACAGATTAGGCGTTCCATGGATAGTTTAGCTTAGAGATCGAGGCGCAGGACAAATATGGTAGCTGGCTGGTCTGCAGATCCAAGAGCAAGAGAGAAAGGGCAGGGTGAGCCATTTATATCTCCACCCATCAATTGATCAATTGTTCACTGATCATGTTGTTACAACAAATCTGCTTATCTTCTTTGGCCATGTTGGAACAACAAGCCTACCTATCATACCCCCTCATATGTTCTTGTGCTTGTTCCTAACACACGTAAAAATCACAATGTGGGATCCATCCCATATTATATTGATTAGTTGTTTTTTGAATTGGTCCTATCAATCTTTCCTGTACAACAGATAGAGATCTGTTTCATTATATTCTGTGATTTTGATGTATCCCTTAAATGGACAAACTATAGTTGGTTCTACTAAATCATTGGAGGTTTGGGAAGATGTGCTTTTAACTGAACTATTTGCATAGCCCCAGTGGTCTTCATTATTTAATGAATTTAGTAGTAAGTATGTAGATGGACAGATTTCTATGCTGTAACACATTGTCATTCTGCTATGTGGCTATATGCAATATTTCTTGCTCTTAAGGTGCACTCAAACACACAAACACATGACTTTCTGAGTATCAAATTTTCTTTCCTTGAAATTATAGAAATAGATAATTATAAACAACTGAAGAGTGGTAAAGAAATTTGCTTAAGATAACAACTTAAGGTGTGAATTTTCCTTTGGTCTTGTGGAGATAAATGCTACATAGGATCAAAGGAAAAGAAAAAAACAACTCTGAAAATGTAGCCTAGTGGTATTTGGCAACTGAGCAAGGTGTAGCAGATCAGTTTCAAATTTGTTCTATAATCCCTGTTAAACAGACATGAGGAGGGAAAAGCCAATAAGCATTTTCTCCTTGTGTTCACCAGACCTTCAATATGACTGTGAAACATCCATCAGTGTTAGTGGGAGTTATGCCTGATCAGGTCTTCAGGCAATATTTAGCAAATGACTGGCCTGCCAGGATCCTTTTAGGAAATGTTATTGTTGAGGGAATCTAAAAGTATATATATACTACCTCTTAGCTAGGATTAGGATGCATTAAATGTTGGTAATAGGTTTAAAAGATTAGCATAAACCAGTTTTTCCATGAGATCTTTCCTTATATAAAAAATTAAATGTTATTTCTAATGTCATCATAAAAGTAAGGCTAAGGGATTATTGATTTTTTGGAGGCTTTTACTTGATAGCTTGATAATTGACTCTCTCAAGTTTTTAACACTCTGCCCTGGGTTTGCTGTTTACCTTGCTCAAGCACTTTGGTGTAATTAATTTTAATAGCTGCATTTACTTTTAGGGTTTATACTTTGGTCCAAATATATTCCTAATCCAAAGCTCTGCAGAATCATGTTGCTTTTTAATTAAAAGCATGCAATTGCTTAAGGAAAGAATCTCCTATATACAATTGAATGGAGAAAGTAGAACACAAACATTGTTAGCATGTTCCAAAATGAGTAGCATGGTAACACATATAAATGAGGCTTAAAAAGATAGGATAATTTAGTGTATTTAGATTTAGTTGATATTATTTGTAGATAGTTTATTAAATTGTGGAAATGTAGACTTTAGATAAGATTTTAAAAATAGCAATCAACAATATTATCTAAACTAAGATTTCTCTGGAGAAGTCATTGATAATGTTGATGATGCCATAAGCAATCATCATATTGACTAGTAAGTGTAATCGACAAGGAAGAGTTTCAATATAGCTGTCTAAAAGATTAAGAAAGAGATGTTGAAGGGAGAGTATGAGGAGACATGTTTGTAGTTATTAGATACTTATTTGTGTCCCAATTCTTTTTGTATTCACAACCTGCTGGTCCTTTAGAGATCTATTTTTAATCTATGATCTCATATCTCCAAAACTTTTAGGCTGACATTCTGTTTTCTCTGATAATCTGACCATCAAAATTGATAAAAGGAGACAGGTAAGATTATAATTACATATACAATTATAACTATGTATATATATATATATACTTTTAGTGTTAAATGTTTTTCAAAACATTTAAATGTTAACTTTTGTTTAAATGTCATACATCTCAATTGCACAAACTTTAAAGTAGGAATAAATGACAATAAAGCAAAATGACTTGGTAATTCTTTTACTTAAAGATTTAATGCAGTGTTGAATGGTTTATTTTACTCCAATATTTTCTCTTCCCTTCGATATGGATACATGTTCTTAAGGGTTGTTTTGCTTGCTGTTATAATAAAATAATGTTGTAATAGTGACTGTGTGTATATTTTCTGTGCAAATTCTATGAATTCCTGGGGTTGAATTAACTAAGTCAGGTGCTTTCTGTCTCTCTGGGGTTTGGATGTTTCTGTGGACTTTGGCATGAGCGGAGAGAGGCTGTGGTGGTGTTGAATGTGAGAGAAGGAGAGACATTATGACTGTTGATGGATTTTCCTTAGTTCTAATATTTACTGCAGGTATTGTGGGCACATTAGACAAATGTCTCTAGTTAAATTTGAATTTTAAGGACCCTGGTTATGATATTTGGGGTCCTTGTTAAAAAAAGGAGGAAAGACTCATGCATGCAATTTGAATAAAACATTAAAAAGGTTATTTGAGATTATTCTGTGCTATAAATTTATTAATCTGTAAATTTGTTTTTCCCACTGGGGAAAATATGAATCATGGACTCTCCAGCTTATTCATTTTTTGAACGACAGCAAATGTTCCTTAAGAGCACAAATGGAGGCATAGGAAGTTGGATTTTGCAAACATACTGAAGTGCAAAACAGAAAATCCAGAATCAACAACACTAGACTAGCAACAACAAGAAGCCACATGAGCATGGACTACAATACATGGATGTGTGACACAACTTCCCAAGCATACTTTGAAAACTCTAGTCAAGGGAGTGAAAGGCATACCTTTTGGAAAGCTGCTGAAATAGGCCTGCTGTTGAAATAGTTTTATTTCTCCTTTCGAAGATCTATTTACTACAAATCTGGGAATGTGCAGGATGATTTTGAATAAAGAATAGAGACATTTAGAACGTGGGGCACAGTACCAGAATTTATGAAGACTGGTCTGAATTAAAACTAAATGTCACCAGCAAATAGAAGCCAACATAAACGTACATTTCTTTTATTGCACTGGGAGCTGGGGAGGGGAGAGAGATGGGCTTTCATTGTTCATGGCACTGTTTTATGTAGGGAACAGAAACCTCATAAAGGTCTGTATTTTCCTTAAATCTCCTTAGCTGTTAGGATGAATTTATTAACTGGCAAGAATTGAAATCAGATCTTCTATGTGGACATAAAGCAAAAAAGGCCCCCCAAAATCAGATGTTTGTGACATTCATTCATTCATTTAGCAAGTGTTTTCCTCAGCCCATGTCTTTTATTAAGTGCTATTTGGCCACCGTGGGCACATTAATAAACCAAGCAGGTATGCTCCAGTCTTTGGAAACTTAAGTTCTGGTATTGGAGGGTAGGTGATACATAGAGAGAACATAATGGAGAGTGCTTTGTCAACAATTAAAACGGGATGATTGACACATTGACTGCATCCTCCCTGAGCAACGGAGAAGGAAGGAGAACTAGAAATGGGAGAAAATGGAATGTGTGGCTAATTGCCTCTGTGAACAACTGCCTTCCTTCCCCCGAGACCAGAAGAACTAGCTGCCAAGAACTATCATTATTAACCATTCCAATCAAAGATTCTATAGAAGAATCAAAGGAAGAGGGAAGGCAGAAAAGAATTTAAAATTACCACGCAAGTCAGATTTTGTGAGCCACGGGGGCTGGATAAACTCCCAGAATAATTGCCCTAAGATAATTTTTAAAAACTTAACTACCACCACCCCCAAAAATCTAAAAACCAAGCAGTAGTTTATCTTCCAGAGTAAAGAATGTCTCTCTTAAGCATTAAGATCTAGCTGTATGGGATCAAATTGATAAGAGCCACTCAAAAGATGAGAGAACTACCTTATGGGGCAGTTCGTTTATATTCATACAGGAAGAACAACTTAAAAAAAAAGGAGAGCGGGGAATGGTTGCACAACTCAGAGAATGAACTTAATATCACTGAATTGTGCATTTAGAACTTTGAATTGATACTGTTGTTTGTTTCACTGTGTAGAGTATCAACAACAACATATAATACAGTCTTTGAAATGAAAGTTTGCCATTGGTGATATTTCAGACAGAGTGGTTGCTATGGCATGAAGTCCTCACTGTGAACGTGACTTTCTTTGTATAAGAGATCCTTTCTTAGAAGATGTTATCAATGAAGTCATTGTGCCGTGGAATTGGTCCTCGTTGTTATATCCCTTTAAGCGCTGTCTTACACAAGAGAGACACCCAGGAGAAAGAGTATCATGTGAGTGGGGGATAACATGTGAAAATATATAGTGAGACCAGGGAAAGCCAAAAATGTCTCAGGTAATCAGAACCTGAGACTAGGCCAAAGCTTCTAGAGCTGAGATTGATGACAGAGAGAAAGAGACAGAGACAGGAGGAAGAGGCAGACCGAGAAAATTGAGAGCATAAACTTGGACTGCTGTGTTCCCATGACAATATATTTTTGTTGTTTAAAGTTACCCAGTTCAGGTTATTTTGTTAAGCAAATCTAGCAATCAAAGTCAGTGATTTCCTATGGTTATATGAGAAATACCACAAACTGAGTACCTTAAAAATACACAATTTTGCTGCTTATAGTTTTGGAGGATAGATGCCTGAAAGTGTCAGTAGGACATCCTGCCCCTGAAAGCTCTAAAGAGTATCTGTTATTCTTGTACTAACTGATGGTTGTTCCTAGGAACCTAAGGTTGTAGAAGCCTCTCTCCATTCTTTGCTTCATGGTCACAGGGTGTTTCCTCCCCAGTGCCCCCCTCCCCCACCTACTTCTGGTTCTTCTTATAAAGACACAAGTCATTGCATTTAGGATGAATCCAAATATAGTATAGCTTCATTTTAGCATCATTAATTATATGTCTGGACACTCTATTTCCAAATAATATCTCATTCTTCAGTTAGGAACAAGCATAAATGTTTTTGGAGAGAACAATACTCAACTCACCACTGTGTCATATTGAGAGGTCCCTCCAGGATTTATCCCCAAGCCCACTCCTTTATCTCTGTGATTGAGAATGCCCATCTTTCTTCTTTCTGTTGCCTTTCCTTCACATAAGGAAATTACTGTTATGATTTTCCATGAATGAAGGACTGTACAACTGAAATAAAAATCCAACTTAAAAGGAGTTGGAGATGCATTTTTTATCAATCAGAGGCCCAGGTAGACCATCATTTTCTCAGCTCCAAAAGAAGTCATAAATGATTCTTTATTCGAGGGCATTCATGTAGGCCTTTGTGTAGGGCTCTAGGTTTCAATGATTTCTGAACAGGAGGTCTGTTTTTCCCCCTAAACATCAATGAGCTGCCGGTTTTAATTTTCTTTTAGAATTTGCACATTAAAAACACTGTTTTTAGCTGCTGAACAAAACTGTCTTTTATATCCAAGCAATGATGCCAGAGTGTGAACTAAGCATCTTGGTTTGATTTCTTCCCCTGCAGCCTGATTCACAAGTAAAAACCAGCCTTGCATTTTATGATTAGAGGGCCAGTGTTCAATATTAATAACTATGGGGAAAATCAAATTCCAACTTTACTCTTTAATATCTTCATGCCCAGAAGTCATATATCCAGTTGTTTAAGAGCGGGTCCCCCCACATGTCTGGGATCTTTATTTGATAGTGCCATGTGGCTCTTCAGTACAGATTATTAGTACAATAATTTTGACACTTGGGGTTTCAAGGACCAGTAAAATGGCAAAAAATTAAATATTTATTCAGTGTTTCTTATATATGCTAGTCACTATTCTGGGGGATGGAAAGAGAGCAGTGAGCAAGTAGAAAAAGAAATAGGGAAAATGTTTTGTCCTTACAGGATGTGAGGGAGGGGAAGACAATAAACTTATAATCAGGTAATGTTAGATGTTTTTAAGATATTCTAAATAAGAAGTAACTGCAGAGAAGGGCTAGTCAAGGTAAGCACAAGGTTTGTCCTTTTAGCATGGAGAAAGATTGGTTTGTTACATTCTTTCTGAATTGATAACTTTTGGATATAGATGTGCAGAAAGCTAAGGGAGAACAACAGTGTGAATATCTGGGGCAGGTGGAAGCAATAAGTGCAAAGGCCCTGAGGCACTCATGCCCAGTGTAGTCTTAGAGCAGCAAGGGTATCATTGTGGTTCCCATAAGAAGGACAAAGAGAATGATCTTGGAAGTGAACTTAGAAAGTATAAGGAGTCCCCATCTAGCAAGTTCTCATAAGCCATTAGACAGATTTTTCACTGATAGTTCAGTTGTACATGGAGTCTTTTCTGGTTTGAAAGCAAAGGAATGTCATGATTTTATTTGAAAAAATACACTGCAGAGGAGCATGGAAGGAGGCAGAGAGAGACATCAATTGGGAGGCTATTTTTATAATCCAGGTAAGAGGAAATTGTGGTTTTCACTCGAAAATGGCAGTAAGGAAATTAGAAGTTGTTTCCTTTGGGACATATTTTAAAGAAGAACCAAGAAGTTTTACAAATGGGTTAACTAAGGAATGCAGGCATGGAGTTAGGGATGGGGAAGGAAAGAGCCCAAAGTGAGTCCAATATTTTTCACTAGAACAACTAGAAGTAGTGGGCTGTTAATGGTGAAGCTGGGACATATTGTGGGAGGGTAAAGGACTACGGAGAGGGTCAAAGCTAGACTTTGGACAGGTCCAGTTTGAGGTGTTCATTAGCCATCCAGAGTAAATGACAGGCAGAATACTAGCAATGAATCAATGAGGCAGAAGCACTTTTCACCACAGCACATATTGCTTTCAATGTTACACTGTTTGTGCCTTGCAAATAAATGGTATTTGTTACACCCTAGTGTGGAGACCCAGTTCAAAAATCAAATCCTTCTGATGTTATCCTTGTCTTAAGCAAGTATGAGAGCTACTTTTAGTTTTATCTTAGACATTCTCTCTAGTCAATCATAATCCTGTTGAGGGCGTGCATGGAAGCCTGAGGATCTGATGTTGATTTATCAGTCATAGGTGTAAACTTCCAATGGTCATGGGTTGATTTGGATGATTGGCATCCCCGTATGTGTCAGAGTAGAAGGGTTTTCTCAGGAGTAGAGATCCAGGCCTTCTTCCAACAGGTCTCAAACCTCTTACATTTCAATTAGCAACAAAGCAAATTGTTTGGAACATTCCGAGACAAGCTGCAGCTATACATTGCCTTTTGGGTATTCCTTGATGAGAAGCCTTTTTTTAGGAGAAAGCTTTTGTTACCTTTCGAATGAACCTATCATAAGTGTAAGCTTCATGATGTAATCATCTGTAACATTTATATAGTGCCATTATCTCTCTCCAAGTATTCCATGAACATTTGTTCATTATCTCCCATTATTATCCCCAAAGACAGGGAAAGTCACATTTACATTCATTGTAAGAATATTCTGAGTGTGAGAGTCTGGGCAGTTAAGTAATTTCCCATCAAACACCTGTCCAGTCAGGGAGAGAGGGATTCATAATGCAAGTAATGATGATGACCTCATCTTCATTAATTGGAATTATGTTAGTACCGCCAGCATTTACCTCATAAAAGTCAGAACCCCAAATGACATTTGCTTTCCCTAGAGGTCTTCATTGATGTGCTCAACTTGATGAACAGTTGGGAGATATTAGGCACCAAGAGGATAAGTGAGGAGGTGGGTCAAATGGTATTAAATTCTTCTGATTTTGAAAACAAACAATGACTGCCTCTGAGGACTTCAACGTGGTCCTTGGTGGAGTGAGAATGAAAACACTTGACCAACTGGCTGATTACAGAGGAAACTTCATCTTTGCTTATCATTTTGGTGCACTCAAGCAAAAATCCTTTTTTCCTCTAATTGGATTTATTATAAAACATATCAACACCCCCTCCACGAAAGGATTTTTTAAAAAAAATTATTGGGGGCTCTTATAGCTACTACAACATTCAGGACATCATTTGTATCAAGCACATTTGCACATATGTTTTCACATACATTTCCCAACATTTTCCTCTTGAGCCCTTGGTACAAGCTCCTCTTTAAAAAAAAAACAAAGCTCCCCTTTCCCCTCCCCCCTTTTTTAATGAATCATTTTATTGGGGGGCCCATAAACTCCCATCACAATCCCTAACAACATCAGTTATATGCAGGCCACTTTAACACACCCATTGCCATCATCACTCTGAAAACATTCTCCCTCCCTCCAGGCCCCCATTATCAGCTCCCTATATTACCCTTCCTCCCGCCCTTCCCCTTGAACCCTTAGTAATTTACAAATTATTTTTTCATCCTGTACACTGTACAATGTGTCCCAACACTCACTTCCTTGTTAAATGTGTCCCAACACTCACTTCCCTGTTGTCCGTGCCCCAGAGAGGAGGCTACGTGTAGATCCTTAAAGTTGGTTCTCCCTTTCTATTTCTCCATCCCTCCACCCTCCTGGTATTACCACTCCTATTACTAGTCTTAATGGGTCATCTATCCTAAGTTTCTCATGTTTCCAACTTCACCGTACATCTCCTGGTCTAGCTGGATTTATGTGGTAGAATTGGGGTCATGATAGTGGGTGGGAGGCAGCATGGGAACTAGCTCCTACCCTGTATCTTAACTGACTCATCTCCTCCTTGTAACCCCTCTGCAAAAGGATGTCACCTCACCTATTGATGGGCTTTGGGTCCCCAACCTGTTCTCCCCCTCATTAATAATAATATAATTTTAGCTCATTGATGCCTGACACCGGATCCTTTCACCACCTCATGATCACACAGGCTGGTGTGCTTCTTCCGTGTGGGCTTTATTGCTTCTGAGCTGAATGGCCGCTTGTTTACTCAAGCCTTTAAGTCCCCAGATGCTATATCTTTTGGTAGCCGGGTACCATCAGCTTTCTTCACCACATTTGCTTATGCACATATTTGTCCTCAGGGATCATATCAGGAAAGTGAGCATGCAAAGTTGTGCTTTTGAGTTCTTGAAGCCTGATATCTCATCCCTTTGACACCTCATGATTCCACATGCTAGTGTGCTTCTTCCATGTGGGTTTTGTTGCTTCTGAGCTAGATGGCTGCTTGTTTACTTTCAAGCTTTTAAGTCCCCAGATGCTCCATCTTTT
>PVJH01018007.1:0-46315 GCA_004026705.1 Nesogale talazaci
CTTGGCCCATGCTTGAGAAGGAATGTTGCTGTAGACCAAAAAACATATCCTTACTCTTTAATGATTCTAGTCAGGGGTCCTCAAACTATGGCCCATGGGGCACAAGCATCCCACCAAAGACATTTATCTAGCCTACTGGGTTGTTTTAGCCATCGCTGCTGTCTTGCTTAGTAGCTGAGTCACCCCAGGCCTGAGTGAATTTGTTCATAGCTTTTTTTGTTTGTTTTTGGTTTGAACTATAGTCTGGCCCTCGATCATTCTCAGGGACAGTGAACTGGCTCCCTGTTTAAAAAGTTTGAGGATCCCCATTCTAACTGGTGGGAACCTAGTACCTTCTCTAGTAAATGGCCTTCATTGTAAATTTTGTGTGTGAGTTCTGTGTGGCCATGGCAACAAATTATCTAAACTAGCATCGAAGTTGAGTGACATGGGGGAAATGGGTGGTGCCAGAAGAAAGGATACAGGGGAAGCCATGGCTAATTTCTGCCTTGTGACAATAGGGGAGATGGGGAAGTCAGAGATGGCCACCTTCAGGCTACTTATTTCACTCATTTTTTCCCATCTTCCTCTTGTTACTATTGCCCTCCTCCTTGACCCAAGTTTATAGCTATCTATCCTCTAACTTATGACTTCTTTTTCCTCACTCCTTTCCTATCCTAACAATCAAAGGATGAGCAGCTTTTGTTGTATGCAAGTTTTTCTTGACTTTTATTTCTAGTGGTCTCATAGAAGATTGGCCTTTTTTTTTTTTTTTTGACTAACTGATTTTATTCCACACACTGTATGAGGTAGATTTGTTGCACAAGACCTCTATAAACTGATGAAAAGCAAGAATCTTCCTTTAAGGACTAAGGCACAGAAGATTCAAACCATAATATTTTTAATCGCCTTATATGTGGGGGTAAAAGTAGAACACCATAAAAAAAAAGACCGAAGAATAGTCAATCCATATGAACCATGGTGCTGGTGAAGAATATTGAAAATACCATTGACTACCAAAAGAAAAAAACAGATCAGTCTTAGAAGAAGTACAGCCAGGATGCTTCTTAGAAACCAGACAGGTGAGGCATCATCTGATGAACTTTGGGCATGTGGTCAGTTCCTCACAGAGACATCGAATCGTGCTTGGGAGAGGGGAGGGGCTGCCCAAAAGAGGAAGATATTTGGCGAGATGGATTGACCTAGTGGCTGCAACAATGAGAGCTAACATAAGGACAGTTGAGAGGATGGGGCAGGACTAGATGGAACTTAATTCTTTCGATGTTGGATCACTATGAATGTGATGACGCTGAAGAGCAACAGCAATCTTACTCAACACCTTGTCTTTCATCCAAATTGCAGGGTGTTTCATAGATTTAGCATCGTTCTGTAATATTAGGGAATATTCCATTGTGTGTATATACATTAAAATTTATTTAATCATTCTTTTAAGTGGTTTCTTTATTTTTGTTGCTTTTTGCTGTCATGAATAGTGCTACAATAAACATGGCTGTTCATATATTTGTTTGTGTCACGTATTTTATTTCTTTGGGTTGCATAACAGGTAGATGTGCTAGATTCATGAAAGAAGCACACCAGCCTCTGCAATCACGAGATGTCAACATGATCAGGTATAATGAAGATCCAAGACAAACAACTATATCTATGCAAATGAGGAATTTTGGAGTGGAGACCCAAACCTCATCTGAAGACAACTGGATATTCCCCCACAGGGTTAAAAGAAGGGGATGATCCAACCATGGTGCAGTATAGCAACAATGAAACACACATCATTCCTCTAATCCCTCACTGATTCCTCCCCTCAGGAGCAGTCATGGGAGTAGTGATAGCATAGGGTAGGGAGATGGTTGGGGCGAGAAAGGGGCAACCCATCACAAAGTTGTATATAAATCCCCTTCAAGGGGGATGAATAACAGAAATGTGTGTGAAAGGAGGTAACAGACAGTGTAAGATATGAAGTAGTAATTACAATATATAATTGATCAAGGATTCAGGAGGGTCAGAGAGTGTGGGATAGATGAGGGGAAAAAAGAAGAGCCTATACCATAGGTTCAAGTCAAAAATGTTTTGGAAATAATGATGGCAACATATGTACAAATATGCTTGATACAATTGAAATATGGAATGTTATTGGGACTGCAAGAGCCCCAATAAAGTGATTTTTAAAAAGTACTGCATCATTTGGCATTTCTAGTCTCAATATTTTGAGGAAGCGCTGTAATGCTTTCAATGGTGGCTGTTCTGTCTAGCAGTCCTACCCGCTGTGCAGCACTGTTCCAGGCTCACTGAGCACTCACGAGCAGTCACTGCTTTCTGTTTACGTTTTTAACTGTACTATGAATGCTGAGGTGAAACCATAGCTCACTGTTGTCCATTTTCAGCTCTCAAATGGCTAATGATCATGAGCATTTCTTCATGATTGTTGGCTTCCTAGAATGCCTTCTTTTGTGAAGGGCCTGTTTATGACATCAGACTTTTAAAAATTTAATTACTTGTCTTTTTGTTGAGGTGCTGAAGCTTTCTATAGATTTTTAAGAGTAGTCTTTTGTCTGATATATCATTGTCAATCCATGCCCTCCTCCCCCAAGCCTACAAGTTCAGTTTTCATTTTTTTAGTGAAATGTTTTAATGCACCTAAGTGTCTACTTGTACAAAAGTCCCAGCCAACTATTCTATTTTGTGTTTTTTGTTTTTTATTATATTTTATAGTATGCTTATTCCATGCATTAGGACCCAATTTTGCTTCTATGTTTCATTGATGAATTTTATAGTTAGTTTGAATTTTGTAGTTCAGTTTTATAGTTGTTCATGGGATCATCTTCAACTTCTATATGGTATGAAAAATGAGTCCTGTTTCATTTTTCTTCAAGAGGATATTCAACTTTGCCAACAATATCTGTTAGAAATATTTTGTATTCTTCATTTAATGTATTTCAGCCATTTATCAAAGATCAACTACCTTTAAGTGGATAGATTAATTTATAGATACTCAGTTCTGTTCCACTGTTATATGTATCTATCACTGAACTAAGACCATGTTATTTTGAGTATTTTGGTTATATAACCAGTCTTGAGACTAGGAGAGGTGGGCCTTTGATTCATTTTTTCCCTCTTACTAGTGCTTTGCTGATGTGGGATCTCTTTCAACTTCATATAAAGTTGGCAATTAGTGTTTCCACTTTTTAAAAGCATGATTTTGGTATCTCAATCCAGTTTGAATTATATCTATAGATTGTTTGGGGTATTATTTATATTCACACAATGTGAAGTCTCCCTATCTATAAATATGGTATATTTTTCTATATAGGTAGGCCTTTTGGGGGGTCCTTATAGTAGTGTTTTATAGTTTTCTTTGAACACATCTTTTGTTTCTTGGTTTAGATTTATTCCTATTTAGCTGTATTGTTCTATTTTTTCCTTGAAATCTCTCTTTGTTAGTATAAAATAACTGAACAGATTTTTTCACGTTAATCCTTTCCCCTGCAACTCTGCTATATCTATCAATTAGTTCTAACAAGTTTCTTGCTTTGTCTTGGGGTTTCTAAATATAGGATCTTATATTGTGCAAGTAGAGATATTTATTTCTTATTTGCAATGTAGATACTTTTAATTTTTCTTTGTTGCCTAATAGCACTGATTAAACTTCAGCACAATATTCAGTAAGAGTGCTGATAAAGAGCATCCCTGTCTGGTTCCCATTCATAAGGGGAATGCTTTCTGCTATCATTTTGATTTTAGTTGAATCTGTTGTTTTGTATAGATAATTTCATTTCTTAATGGTGTCATTTTACATCTCTCCTTTTCCTTTGCTAGATTTTCCAGTGCTTTTTTGATTTGCTAATCCTTAAAAATAATTTTTTGTTTGCTTTATTAAATTGCTTAATTTTGTTTTCAGGATTACTTTCTTCATCTTTAGCATTTATTTTCTTATGATGTCTAGTTTACTACTGTATTTCTATTTGCTGAAGATGTTGGGTTAAGATGTTCAATCTGAGATTTGATATAGAAAGAAACAACATGATCACCTAGTTGGCTTATGTCAATATCTCTCTCAAAAAATTTTTTTGAAGCAGCAGAAAGATTGTAGCAGCGTGGGTTCCAGCGTCCCCTCAGAGAAAATCAAACAACTAAGGAAGGTGCTGTAGGGAGAAAGAACCTGGGGAAAAGTAGAAGCAATAAAAAGTCTTAGATACTGCTTCATCCTGACAGTCCCCACATAGATACTGTATGCTCTGGATCACGGTGGTAAGCACAGAACCCTCTGCTGCTGCTTTCTCCTGCTGCTGATCAGCTTCACTCCCTCAGCACGAATGGTGAGACATGAGTGCAAACTCCAGGAGGAGGTCCATCGGCCTCTGAGCTCCAGGAGTGGGGGTGGGGGAGGCAGGGGTCCCATTTGCTCATTATAAACCACTGGATTGGGAAGAGTTTGGTCTGCAGTGAACTGACTGCCAGAATCTGGTTGAATCTCTGAGGATTTAGATGACAAGAGGTTTCCTCAGAATGCTAGGACTGACCATCTGAGTGAGTGCAGAAACTAGAGGGCACTTAGGGGAGAGAGTCAGCTCTGTATGGGGGAGCAGGAACACCTAGCTGTCCACAAGCTTTCCGCAAACAATAACTGGGCTCCTCATCTGCAGATCTCACAGCAGGCGATGGTTTGGATGAATGCTTAGCAGCTTCTCTCTTCTCAGCATGCTGGCTTGCTCCAATTGCCAGGTGTCTGCCTGCACCTTGAGAACCAGCCTCAAGTTCAGGACAGGAACAGGGCCTAAGTAATTGTTTGCTGACCTCAGCCCCTAGTGAATGTAGGCAGGTGTGGAATCAGCTGACCTCCCTTAACTACTCAAGTTCTCAAGTAGTTGTGTGGGGATAACTCAGGATTCGGGTCAAACACAAATTAATAATAACTCCATGTCTTGAAGGCAGAAGTTGATCTATATGCACTTGTGGAAACAGGAAGAAACAGCACAAGTAATTACAAAATACATGTACGAGGGTCTAGAGGAGCTCCCAGGGAAGGAGAGGTCCAGTCATCTTCCCCAAAAGAAATACCAATGGTCTCCAGTTACTCTTAATGACTGAAGGGAAATTTAGACATAGAGAGGAGACACATGACATAATTCAAGAACTCAGATATATCTCGAAAGAATATGCTGACAAAAAGAATAAAACTTTATAACTATACAGAAGTCAAACACCAAAAATATTAGAAACTGCCAACAATGTGAAGAATAAAACTAGAAGACACAAATTTGGAGTCAGGATCTTCAAGATGAATCTCTCAAGAACAAAATTCAAGAAGAGCACTTTATAATAATAAACCCCCAAAGTAAAGACAATCTAAAAATTCCATGGAATATTATCAAAAGTAACAACATATCCCAATAAATCCCAACACATCCCAGAATAGAAAGAAAAATTATAAACTACTTAGAAAATAGTCAATGAAATATGAAGGCAGATCTCCCCAAGTATCATGACAGAATATAAGAGCACTGTGAAGGAAGTTCATAGAATCCTAAACAGAACTGACCCCCCCCAAAGGAAATTACCTTCATATATAATAATAGTATTTTCTAATATTAATGATAAGAAAACAATCCTAAAAGATGCAAAGCAAAATAAGAGCAATTACATAAAATGGCCAAGTGATCAGGATACATTTAGATTTTTTCCCACTAAAATCATTTAAGCAAAAGTGATATATTCACAATACTGAAAGAAAATATCTGCCCATCAAGAATCCTATATAAGGCAAATTATCCCTCAAATATGAAAGATAAGTAAAAACATTTACAAACAAGGAAAAAAGTTAAGGAATTTGTAAAAACATGGCTGCATTTACAAAAAAAATTGAAAGGAATTCTGTGGACAGACAAAATCTGCAACATACAGCAACTTAAAATTATAGAAAGAAATTAATATGGAGAAAGCATTCTACTGAAGCAATACTAAAAGTGAAAGGAACTAAAATTCTTAAAACAATGAATCATAGACAAAATTTTGCTATAAAAGTAAAAATAAACAACTAAGAGAAGAGATTAGAAGCAGAAAATAGCTACTTAAATGGAGACCTCAAACTATTAACAAAATATAAAATATAAAAAATATAAAATATCTACTTTGAAATAGGAAATAGATCCACAAAAAACAAATAACCTACAAAAAATTAAAGCTTCAGCAAAGCAAACAAGATACAAATCATTTTAACAAGAAACAAGCAAGACAATGAGATTAAAAACAAAACAAAACAACAAAATCATTAAAAAGAAGACAGCCAAACAGCGACTTGAACACAACACCAAAGAATTATCATGAAAACTAAGATGATTAACACCAGAAGAAAACATAACAAAATGACAACAAAACCATATTTATCAATAACATTGAATGGAAACAGACTATGTTCACTACTAAAAAGGCAAAGACTAATAGAATACACTAAAAACTTGAAACTTTCATATGCTGTTTATAAGAAATGCACATTTCATATGAACAGACCACAAATGAATGAATAGAAAAAAATATAGAGAGACCTAATGGCAGTCAAAAAGAAAGCTCTAGTAGTAATATTTACCTGAGACAAAATAAACATCAAGGTTATGACATAATGAGTGGCAAAGAATGTCACTATATAATTATGAGAGCTTTAATTGAATAAGCAGTCATAACCATAATTAATACATATGTACCAAATGAAAGACTATCAATGCACTAATCAAGTTCTTATAGAAATGAAGAGAGAAGTAGTCTATACTATAATAATAGGAGACTTCATTACATCACTTTCAACTAAAGAGCAATCAAGTAGAAAAAAATTCAACAGATACAATAATATTAAAGAAAGCCCTCAATCAACTAGACCTCACGGATATATAAAGAACACTTCACCCAACAAAAATTCATTTCACTTTCTTCTCTAGTTGCCATGGAAACTATTTTAGAATAGAATATGTCATAAAGTCAACATCAATATATTAAAGTATATTGACATAATATATAACATAATATAAACCATCTTTTAGATTCTGTGAAATTAGAAATCAAACATGGAATGATCAACTCCCCCGAACCAAATACAATGAAATTGAATAACGCTTTACTAAAGAACCACTGGGTTGTTGAAGAAATAAAGAACACATTCAAAAGATTCCTTGATATAAATGAGAAAGAAAATACAACGCATTGAAAACTTTGAAACAAAGCAAAAGCACTACACAGAGGGCAGTTTTTAACAATCTGCACACATCAATAAGGCAGACAGAATTAAACTAAACACCTTAACACACAAACTACAGCATTTTTAAAATGCAGCAAAATAAACAAGGAGATACAAGAAGAAATAAATGAAGATTAGGGCAGAAGTAAATACATCAGAAAAATTGTGACAACTATAGAAAAGAATTAATAAGACAAGATTATGGTCTTTTTGAAAAGATTAACAAAAATGATCAACCAATGACAAATCTAACAAAGGGAAACAATGAGTAAAACCAAATTCAATATAAAAGAAATGAAATAGATGCTAATACTACAGAAGCAAATGAGATTGAAATATATAAGTAAACGAAATTATGAAAATTGTAAGCCAGCAAGTTTTAAAAATCTAAAAGGAAAGAACAGACAACTAGAAATGCATTATTTACCTAAATTAGCAAAGAATTATTTTGAAAATTTCAACAAATCTATATCAAGAGAAGAAATATTGTAGTCATTAAACTATTTTTTTTAAAGTCGCAACTTCAAAAAGTCTAGGTCCAGATGATTTCCCAGTGAAATTCTATCAAACATTCAGAAAAGACATTACAGTTTTATATAAACTATTACACAATATACAGATGAACAATATACTACCAAGCTCATTTATTAAGTGACTAAAACTCTGATACACAAATCAAGCAAAGACATCTCCAGAACAGAAAACTACAGACCAATGTCTATAATATATATAGATGCCAAGATCTTCAATAAAATATTAGTCAACAGAATTCAAGTAAGCATAAAAAGTCACGACCAATGGGATTCATACTAAATATGCCAAAATTATTTAATATTGCAAAAACAGCAATGCAATTTATCACATAAAGAAAGCCATATGATTATATCAATTCATGTAGAAAAGGCATTTGATAAAATTCAACCTCCATTCCTGATTAAAAATCTTAACAAAATAGGCATACAAAGGAAATTTTCAACATACTAAAAGTCATACCGTTGAAATAAAGATCTCATATCTCATAGGAGAGACATTTAAATAATTTCCTGCTTAAATGGGAACTAGATAAGGCTTCCCTTCATCACCACTTTAATTTAATTTAATTTAATTTGGAAGGTTTTAGAGGCATAAGACAATGAAAAGAAATGAAAGATATACAGATAGGAACAGAAGTAATAATAATCTCATTATTTTCAAAAAACATATGGTTGTGCACGGGACTGTGATGGAGGTTCAATTCCAGCTCACACAATTCAACAGTTAGATCATATCAAGAAGGATTGTACAATCATTACCACAATCAATTTCAGAACATTTTCTTCTTTTTCTTCAATGACTAAATCACTTCTAAAATGAGTTGTGTAATCATCTTCAATTCTAGCGCTCAGTCTCCCTCCCACGTTCATTATTTAGTCTGAAATCCCCATCTCCCCTGAACCTAAGTTCCCTACAAACCCGTGCATCAGTTATTATCTCTATGTAGTCATTTCTTTTGTGCAGAGACAATAAAGATCAAAAATGATATGAAATGGTAGGGAGAACACAATAGCAATATAAAGATAAAAACATAATGAATAGGGGAAAAATCCACCATCAATATTTTTAAAGCCAGGGAGAAAATTTTTGTCATGGAACAAGCAAGAGATTCTTGCACTGAGAACAAGTTAAGCTTCAGTCTAGAAAAGGAAGATCAAGTGACCAAGTATCAAATTTGATCCAGCATATGCAATGATCTGTGTTTGTTAGTAAGACTGTTTCAGACCCTTGCCTGTGACAAGAGGGGACCTGCCAGTGGCTTAATCTGACTAGATATGCTGCAAATGGGTTTTGGCCTCCCACTGTCCTCCACGGCCTTCCACAAATTGGATGTTCACAATTTTAGCTCTGGTGCTTTTCCCATCATCATATTTGAATTTTATTGCTTGGATTTTTAGAAGCACAAACTGGTGTGCTTCTTCCATGTGGGCTTAGTAAACTCCAAACTTAGATGGCTGCTTGTTTGAGTACAAACATTGAGGATTCCAGACACTGTTCTGATTGATAGTCAGGCACCATCTGCTTTCTTCAGCACACTTTGGTGCAGCACCCTTATCTTCAGTGATTATTTCATGCAGGTGAGTATCAATCAGGGACATGTTATCAAAATCAACTGTTCTTGGATTGGGGCTAAAATTCAACAAAGGTCCACAATCCACCTGCTTGTCCCTGGGATATGCAAGACTCATGTTTATTGTGGCACTCGTATTATGATAACCTCACAATCTCATAAGCCCAGCTACCCCAACAACAGCAATCATTATATAATGTTCTTTCTTATCTCTTATATTAGATTATGCCATTAAATCTATTTATAAGAAATTATTGTCGTCAAGTCACTCTAAGCCTAAGCAGCTGGTTATGGTGGTGGCGGGTCCAGGCACATGAGGTGACGATGGAGATGGGATGGCTTTTACTCATTGCCTGACATCTGTGACCACGAAGCTGAGGATGTGACTGGAGTTTGACATAAACCTGGACCGGCCAGAGGATGTGGGTTCTGAGGATGAGCTAGAGGAGGGGGCTTAGCATGTCACTATCTGAAAGAAAGGAACCTGGGATTTTGAGAGATTGTATTGAACCAATATACTAATTTGTGTCTTATTGCCATCTTAACAATTGGTCAGTTAAATGAAAGCATGGATCATGGGGTATTTGGACCATATGAACATGATAGGGAACATTGAGAAAAAATTTATTTCTCAGAAACCTGTGTGAACAGAGGGCCAGAAAAAATGAGACCAGAATGTTTTGAGCTACTTTGAGTACTTGGCAAAGGGGGATATGGAAAGGTTTTTGAAGTAAAAAAAGTAACAGGAATAATACTGGGAAGACATTTACTATGAAGGTACTTAAAAAGGCAAGAGTAGTAAGCGATGCTAAAGATATATCTCTTACAAAAGCAGAATGGAATAGACCGGAGGAAGTAAAGCACCCCTTCATTGTGGATTTAATTTATGCCTTTCAGGCCAGTGGAAAACTTTACCTCATCCTCGAGTATCTCAGCAGATAAGAACTATTTATGCAGTTAGAAAGAGAAGGGCTATTTATGAAAGACACCGCTTGCTTTTACTTGGCAGAAATCTCCATGGCTTTGGGGCATTTCCACCCAAAGGGGATCATCTACAGAGACCTGAAGCCGGAGAATATCATGCTTGATCACCATGGTAATGCGAAACAAATAGACTTTGGACTATGTGAAGAATCTCTTCATGATGGAACAGTCACACAAATGTTTCGTGTAACAATAGAACACATGGTTCCTGAAATCTCGATGAGAAGTGGCCATATCGAGCTGTGGTTGGGTGGAGTTGGGAAGCATTAATGTATGACATGCTGACTGGAGCACTGCCATACACTGGGGAGAGTAGAAGGAAAATGATTGACAGCAATCTTACATTGAACTCAAATATAAGCTCAATTTGCCTCCCTACCTCACACAAGAAGCCAGAGAACTGCTTTAAAAGCTGCTAAAGAGGAACTGAGCCCCGGTGTCATAAGTGGTTGAGCGTGGGACTGCGGCTCATGAGCTTGGCGGTTCAAATCCAGCGGCGGCTCTCAGGAGCAGCACTGGGTAGCACCCACGACCACCAGAGGCAGTGATGCCCTCACCCCCCCCAAAAAACGAAAAGCTGCTAAAAAGAAATGCTGCTTCTCGTCCTGGAGCTGGTTCTGGGGATGCTGGAGATGTTCAGGCACATACATTCTTTAGACATATTACCTGGCAAAAATGTCTGGCTTGAAAGGTAGAATCTCCTTCTATGCCTCTGCTGCAATCTGAACAGGATGTGAGTCAGTTCGACTCAAAGTTTAGACACCTGTTGACAGCTCAGATGACTCAACTCTCAGTGAAAGTGCCCACCAGGTCTTTCTAGATTTCACTTATGTGGCTCCATCCGTACTTGAAAGTGTGAAGGAAACGTTTTCCTTTGAGCCAAAATTCCATCTCCTTGAAGGTGTATTGGCAGCTCATGAACATCTGCCAGTCAAATATTCTCCTGGGAAATTCTGGGGAAGAGGTGCATCAGTCAGCACAGCAAATCCACAGGCACCTGTGGAAGACCCAATGGAAATGAGTGGAATAGAGCAGATAGATGTGACCACGAGTGGGGAAGCATCAGCACCACGTCCGATACGACAGCCACACCCGGGGCCATACCAACAACACGTTTTCCCCAAGAGCTCCAAACGGCCAGAGCACCTGCATAGGAATCTAGGACAGAGCCACACTTCTCATGAGCTTGAGGCAAAAAAATTAAATTAGAAAGGTGGGATTCGTGAGCATTCTATAAGGTGAAACAAGAAGACTCAAAGTGACAGTTGTAAAGAGTCTATATCTTTATACAGAACACTTTGAACAGAAGGAAAAATAAACATGGAGTTTTTAAAAATCAATGGTGTAAAAAAAGAAAAAACCCTAAGCAAAATAGTATTATGGAATTCTTAGACACATCAATTAATTGATTTCTACTAACATCTTCTCAACTTTATCAAGGAATTTCATGCTATGGCTCAAAAGAGGGATAGGATATTGCTTCTGAATCACTGTTGCACTCTGATTGTCGAAGAAAAGCTACCCTTTCATTAGGCAAAGCATAATATTCCCTATAACACATGAAACTAAGGACAAATTAGCATACAAGCTTGGTTAAACTTTTTCCAGCCACATGGAATCAAAGACAGAAAAAAGCTATCAATTGATGTTTTACATGCAAACAATCTGAATCTTTTTTATGTCAATATCAATTTTTCAAATAGATTTTTGATTCATCTTATTATAGAAGACATCCCAACCTTTAAAATGCAAAATTATTGGTTGGTGTGAAGAAAACCAGACAACTTCTGTTTCTTCCCTTGGGGATATAATAAAATGCAAATGAATCATAAAAGAAGAAGTTAATATTCCCACATTTGTTTTTATTGATGCTATATAAATATGTTCTCATATTTTGATTGTTAGTCTACATTTATATATGGTATATCTCTTATGAAGAACATATTGATGGGTGTTAGTTTCTTCTCCATTCTGCTATTCTTCATCTCTTGACTGCATGTAATCAATTTGCATTCAGTTAGATCTCACCACTTGATGTGAAATGCAGCATATGGATACAGGAAGTAAAGAAACTGGTATCTGTCACCTTTGGCATGTTTCTGTTATGCTCTGTCTGAGCTAGATGATATCCAGTCATCTATGCATTTCCATCATCTCAAAGTTATAGAGACTAAATAGATCTACAATTCTCATTTTAATTGCTCGTTGATAAGTCATTGATATAATTTGTCATTTACAGTAGACAAAAGGAAATTAATTACACATTTAGAAATACAAGAGAACCCCAGTACTTGGCCACATCATTACTTGACTATTTGGATTTTAACACGAAATGTCAAAGAAATTTCTCATCAGAGCTTGAACAAAAGATCAGAATCCAACCTGATGCACGTGATTATTGTAAACAAAAAGAGTTCATGTTTCAGTCACTCAGCTTTAGTTGGTACTGTTAGCATACATTTAAGCCTTTAGCAGTTGTGTTCCAAACATTTTGCTAAACTTTCCTTAGCTTTTGTGAATTTTTGTACTGCTTTTAGACAAAAACATGGGTCCTAAGAAAGTTTTTTTTAAGTATCATCATAATAAGGAACTGCTTAACCATGTTAACTATGTATTGAAAAAGTAGTAAAACATTTTAGAAAATGGTTAAGAAGACACCAACAAGAGACTACTTGGTAAAGAGGGGAATAAACTACTGGAAAGCAACTACCAGCTGATTTCATAGAAGGGGATTCCCCTTCCAAACAATGCCTCTCTCTCTCTCTCTCCACACCTCCTTCCCACATCTGTGTCCACAGATCCAGATGCTCGTTAATTTCAGGTATGGACTGGACCACCGTTGCTAGAATCTTCTTTAATTTTGCGTTTCTTATTTATATTACTTAACTCTGAACTTATCTACTTTGAAATTTTGTGTAATGTTTTGTATGACAAGGCAAGATTAGGGTAAAAACCTGATGGTTGAGAATGGATTCATCTGTTCTCAGCTATTTCTCAGGGGAAAAAAACTGATTTGGACCTCTGCTGCATCACATGTCAGTGCTCCTTCCAGAGCAGATTATGTTGAGCGCTGGGCTTCCACTGTATGCTTCTTTCCTTGGAAAGGGAAACACATGAGGCTAGACAGATTGTATGCGTTTTATTTTATAAAATGACTTTCTTTATCATGAGACTAGAAACATTTTATATAACCTCAACAAACCCCAGGATATCATACAATCTGAATTATACACTCCAGATTGTGTCATTATTTTGAAATTAATATAATTCTGTAAATACATCCAGGACACTCTCCCTCCCATGGTTTATTTGCTTGCACAATTAAATAACAGCAAAAGTTGGAAAAACTTATACATTGTTTAGGGACAATCTTGAGAGCAACTGACCTATTTAACTAAGTCTCTCCATTTAATTACCAAGGTTCTATATTTTCTCCATACTCCTCAATATTTTTATATATGCTCTACTACATTTTAATAGATGTATATTCAAGAGGTTCTTATATTCATTCCTAAAATAGTAATAAATCTTGCTATTGAGGCTACTGTAACCAATCAATCCAGGCAAAAAACAAGGCCTCAAGAATTGATGGAAAACCAACCAAAGTTAAAAGACAAAGTTCCAGAAATTGATGGAAAACCAGCAGAAAAATTTCAACAAATGGATATATCAGCCAAGGTGTTCATTCATCTATGCCAAAAAACTTGAAAGTAAACTACATGTTAAGTGACTAAAAGAGATCCTATCTGTATATATTCCAAAGAAAGGTGATGCCGTAGGATTCAGAAACATTGCATAATATCATTTGTATCATCAACAATTAAAATTTTGTTGAAAATAATTTGAAAAATGTTTGTGATAATAGTACATAGTTGAGTTCAGAAGATGCTGTAGAATATGAGATACCTTTGTTGATGTCTGATGGACCTTGGCTGAAACCAAAGAATACTAGAAGATGCTTACCTCTGTTTTACTGACTATGTAAAGGCAGTTGACTCTGTGGATCATAACAAATTATACATGACATTATGATGAATTAGAATTGCTGAACACTTCATTGTGTTCATGCAGAACCTGTATATAGGCCAAGAAGCAGTCATTTGAATCAAGCAAGGAGCTACTGGGTGGCTTAATTTTTTTTTAATGTGCATCAGGCTTGTTTCCACACTCTTATAAAAGATGGCATACAATTTTTATGCTTTCATGGATATAAGGAAATAATGTCACTTGAGTCATGAATGTGAGGAAACTTCAAAGAGAGAAGAAAATGATCATGCCTGAGAGGCTTAATATATGGTTCCTATATATAAACAATTATTAAGAAAAATCACTTTATTAAACGCTATTTTAAACCCTAGACCCTTTTGTACAATTTGTGGTAATTGGAAGAATTTATGTCAACTTGAATTGATATGAAAGTATAGGAGAGGAATCCAGACTGTCAATCAGATCAAAGCCTGATGATACCTCTTACAAGGGAGAAGCTGGTAACTTTCTCTCTCTCCCTTCCCATCCCGCCCCCCTCCTGCTTACCCGTACTCTGTGTCTGCTTCTCCCACTCAGACCTCCCAATCCTGAGAGCTGTGGGCTCCCCGGCATGTTTCCACCAACGTTGAGTTCACATGATTCTGCACCCACTGACCAGTCATCTTCCTGCACCCAGTGTCACCTTTCTGCATTGTGTACCTGCAGGTATGTGTGTCTGAGGAAGGACCTCACTAGCATTGAACCTGAGAACTTGAGGCAGACTGAGCTGAGAGGATTTCTTTTACTTCTTTCTCCTATACAGATAACTGTCACTGATTTGCTTTTCTAGACAACCCAGCCTAACATATAAGTAGAGCTCTTTTGAGACTATAATAAAAGGGTCTCATGAGATGACTAGTTATTTAGAAAGTGTGAAATAGCCACTTGATTGAAGTCAGGTTGCAAAGTGGACCCCCAATGCTACAGAAGATGGGAAATTTGTGCCCCAAGCTACTGTGTGGCAAAGGAGCTGTCTTGACACCTACAGAGAAAAGGCAAAGGACTTTCAACTGTTGGGGAAAGTTGGATTGTATCTTCACCCTATGCCAGGAAGGTTTGTTTCACTTGTTCTTTGTATAACACAAAAAAAACAGTGAAGCTAATGTTATACTTTGGTATCAGTCAGATTGTATTCAGGTGTCTTACCAACCAAGCGTAGTATTTGTCAAATTTCTTAATTCTCTTTGCCTCAGTATCCTTAACAGTCCACTGACATTCGTGGCACACACATTAAAGTGTTTCCTTGATATTTGAATGAGATAAAGAATATATTATATTTGTCAGAGATACATATAGAAAGTGTTTAATAAATTATAACTTCATTGTTAATATTATAATATCATGACTATAACTATGAAAGACATTGATATATTGGCTAAGAAACCTATAGAAGAATCTATTGACCTTGAAAAGGAACACTGAACTTGAGAGTTCCATATTTTATAGGAAACTTAGCATTAGCTATTAGAATAAAAATAGAACAATAGACTTGGTGATTTTGCAGTAGTGGACTCTGACACCTGATGTCTTCTAAAATATGGGCTGTCTTACCCTGGATTCTCTAGAGAAGCAAATCCATAAAGATTTTATATGTGTATATACAGGAATGTTTCTCAAGAACATGGTGCACACAGTCATAGTAAGAGTAAAATTCCAAGTTCATGGATAAGATGTCAGGCTTGTGGCTTCTCCTGACTCATTTCACTGCAGGAGCTGATGAATACAAGCTCAGAACATTAAACTTCAGGCTTCTGACTGCAAAGGTGAGTGTGTCCAAGGTTGGCCGGTAAAGTGTCTGGCTGTTGATGACTCTCAGGCTCCCTATATAAGAACAGGACCCATAAAAAAGCATCAGGCATTCCCAAGGTACACAGATATTAGAATCAGTGACGAGTTTTAAGGAAAAGTTCCTTCATTGACTGGCTGATGATAGGCCTCATTATTGATTATTACATTGTATTGTATCTCACATAGGGGATTAGAATGCTGTGGCTTATCTATTACTTTGATGGTGGAAGCTATGCCACAGGAATTTCAAATGCCAGCAGGATCATCTAAAGGGAACCTGTCTGGGGGGAGTTGCCAGACTAAGAACAGACAATCAAGAAGAAAGCAGCTCTTCACTTCTAAAGCAGTCATTGAAAACTTTGTGCATACCTTTAAAGCATTGTCAGATACTGAAGATCTCATGACTGGAAGCAGAGCATTGTCAGGGATAATCTATCTCTAACCTAGGAAAATAGGCTTGCTGGGTAAGAGGCCACTTCTCAAAATAGAGTTGATCATGGTGGTGTGACTGGATAAAATCCACAGTAGAGGAGTCTTCAATATTTTCATTTTATGATGGGACACAACTCAAGCTAAAAATACCAGCTGCAAAAATCTCCTAATCACTGGAACATGTACATTTCCTATGAAGTTAGGAAAATTGTATGTAACAAAACATGGTGTGGAACACATTATCTTAGGCATTAGTGGCAGAAATGGAAAGGAATTGGCCATTTTTAATCAGAAAATCCTGTGCCTTACTGTATAAACAATGAAAGAAGAAGCATTCATGGTCAAAAAGACACTGCAGAATCAAACTTGAATTATAGTGCTTTTCGTGATAGGATTATATCTGCACAGCTTCAAGAAAATCCGAACAATACAAATATTGTAGAGCTTTATGCACTAAACACAGAAGCCAGCCCTCAAGAAAATGAAAAATTCTACCAATATCTTTACTCTGAAATTGGTCAAACATCCAGTCAAGAAGCACTGATAATTATTGGTGACTGGAAAGCAAATGTGGGAAAAAAGAAAAAAACTATAGCAGGAAAATATGGATTTGATAATAGAATTGACATTGAAGATTGAATGACAGAATTTTGCATAATCTACTTTCCCAAATACCTTTGTGAACAGCACAAAAGACAACCAAACACATGGAATTC
The DNA here is from genome assembly GCA_004026705.1 of Nesogale talazaci. Classification (NCBI taxonomy): domain Eukaryota; kingdom Metazoa; phylum Chordata; class Mammalia; order Afrosoricida; family Tenrecidae; genus Nesogale; species Nesogale talazaci. Next base: position 17,273 of record PVJH01018007.1, read on the forward strand.
TCTTGATGGAGTACATAGATAACAAATTGACTGCATCTTTGGGAAGAGGATAGAGACCCTCATGTCAACAGCTAAAACAAGGCCAAGGGCTGACTATGGCAAAGAACAGCTGTTCATCATATGCAAGTTCAGGTTAAAGACGAAGAAAACTAAAACAAGTCCAGAAGATCCAAAATTTAGTCTTGGGTATATCCCACCTGCAGTGTGAGAACATCGCAGGAAAAAAATTGAAGTCTCGAATGCTAATGAACATTGGGAAGAAATGAAGAACATAATTCATGAAGAAAGTAAAAGGTCATGATAGAAAAAAGGGGGAAAATGATCCAAGTATATTTTAGAAGAGATTCTGAAATTTGTTCTTATGTAGATTAGCTAGAGAAAATGGAAGAAAGGCTGAAGTCAAATAGCGGAATGGAACATTTCAAGGGGCAGCTTTAAATGGCAAATTCAAATGTTATAACGAAATGTGCAAAGACCTAGAGTTGGAAAACCAAAAAGGAAGAATATAACTCAGCATATCTTAAGCTGAAAGAAATGAAGAAAAAATTCCAGTCTCAAGTGAAAATCTTGAAAAATTCTATGGGCAAAATATTGTATGAGACGAGAAGCATCAAATCAAGATAGAAAGAAGACAAGGGAATGTATCTCAGAGAAGAAAAGTCATTGCTCTACAAAAACAGAAACACAAAAGCTAGTTGACTTTCTACCATTTCAGGAAATGGCACATGAATAAGAACCAATGGTGCTGAAGAAAGAAGTTCAAGATACACTGAAAGCATTAACCAAAAACAAGGCCCCAGGAATTGATAAAATACATGTTGAAATATTTTGACAAACTGATGAAGCACTGGAAGTACTTGCTTATCTATGCCAGGAAATTTGGGTGGCAACTACTTGACCAACTGACTGGAAGATAGCCATATTTGTACCCATTATAAAGAAAGTTGCCTGTGGGATTAATATAAGACTTTACCTGGACTAAGCCCCAGTGGCATAGTGGTTGTGAGCGTGGCTGTGGCCCACTGGGATGGAAGTTCAATTCCAGCAGCGGCTCCACAGGAGCAAAAGCTTGGCCTCCTACTTCCACCAACAGAGGGTAGTGATGCCAATAAAACAAAACAAAACAAAAAAACAAAACAAACAATATAAGACTTTTCCCAACTCTGTCTCCTCCAAAGACTTGCCAAACATTTAAAGTTACTCACCAGCCCAAGATGGGGAGATCAGATGCTTCCAGCATTTCAGACTACTGTCTGGTCAGGCTCACTCTCTGCTGTTACAGATAATACAGTGCTTCCTCCTGAAAGCTTTCAGCTAACAGTCTGGTCCTAGTGGGTGGGCTTCTCACCCTACAGTTATTGGTTTCTGTGGGGAACCAGAGAACAAGTCAAACCTGTTCAGTGACATCCATAATTAGGATGCCTCCCTGAATCCAAGATCGACATCACATATTACCCTATCCTTCCTCTTCCCAGAGTAAGATTCCCTTAGATTGTCCTCCTTTTTACTGTGTGTCACCCAAAGAGTTAAAAGTCTTGGTTAGCAATCTATCTATCTATCTATCTATCTATCTATCTATCTATCTATCTATCTATCATCTATCTATCTATCTCCATGTGGGCCACCAAGCAGGGCTGATATGAGCATGCTATCATAAAATGTGTCTGAAGGCTGAGCCCCGGTGGTATCGTGGTTGAATGAGGGACTGCGACCCACGGGCTTGGTGGTTCAAATCCAGCAGCAGCTCTCCAGGAGCAAGGTTGACCACCATGACCACCAGAGGGCAGTGATGCCCCCCAAAAATGTGTCTGATTCCATTATTTCAATCTCTGTTCTAGCTCTCATATTTTCTATGACTTTACTGTAATCTTTTCTTATTGCTGTACAATTGCACCTCCAGACCTCTGATGATGTGTTAAGGGTCGGTTCCCCAACAGTGCCCCAATAAAATGCTAAAACTATAGAATAACAGCATTGATATGACACATAAGTATAAGATCATCTAAGAACAGATGCAACATTACATTTATAGGGAGCTGCCAGAGGTTTAGCCCAGATTCAGAAGAGGACACGAAAAACATAGGATATCATTGATGAGGTCAGATGGATCTTGGCTGAAAGCAGAGAGTACCAGAAAGATGTTTACTTGTGTTTTGTTTCACTAAGTATGTAAAATCATAGGGAATTCCAGAACACTTCACTATGCTCATGCAGAACTAACGCATACATGAATCAAAAGGCAGTGTTAGGTAGAATAGTATAGGGAAAAGGATGTCCACTTTACATTCTCAGAGGCTCAAGCTATGGTCCAGGTAAAGATGGTACACTTCGGTGTGTATTATAACTGCACTTGATCAAAGACCCAGGCTTCCGGTCAGAAGGACTGCATCGGGATTGACCCATCTAGACCAGGTGAATTCATTTCAGCCAATGGAATCAACCAGAGTCATCAACCTTGCCTCCCTGCCAACAGACTGAAAAGGCAGAAGACTGGAACAGATTGGGTCTTCTTTTCTCTAGCAGCTTCCTGGCAGGCAGACGGGGATAAGGAAGCTTGTGAAACCTGAAATTTCTTTCAATTTTCATAAAACTCATTGGAATCAAAAACCAGGTTTCAGCATGAATTTTTTCTTGTGTGGAGCTAAGGACTGAGGTATAGATCTCTTCTCGAGAAAACCTATCAGAAGTTGTGCAAACAGAACAAGGGAATGCTTCCTAGTTTAAAATCAGGAAAGGTGTCCGTCAGGGTTATATCCTCTCATTATGATTTTTAAGATTTATTGGCTTACAATCAACATACCATACAATTCAATCTCTAGGTTATTTCATGAAAAGATTTACAATCATTACCGCAATCAACTTTAGAAAAGTTTCTTCTTTCTTGTACTCATTATTACAATATCCATCTTTTCCCCAAACTCCCTTGCTGTATCCTCAAGAACACCTGAATCTTTCTCTGGAGATTTTCCCATCCTGGATTTAATGTACCAAAAACATAGAAAAACAAACAAAAGCACTATTGATAGCAAAGTGGAATAGAGAAAAAAACTCTACGGAAAAGAAAGCAGAAAATATTAAAAACTAGAATAACTTTAAAATGGGTCAAAGGGAGATAGAATCTTGAGTCACTAAACATTAACCTTACTATCTCTGCCATGATCCACTTTCCAATGCACTGTGCATGACAGCAAAGCTTTTCTCAGTTCTAGTCTAGGTTTAGAGGGCTTACACCAGGGACTTAATCTGTGTGTATTTTCTCTTCACTTTTTTTGAACTGAAATGATTTTTAAGTAGGTCAAAAGAGAATTAAACATGATATTACATTTTAATGTTTAAATTTTCATTTTAATAATAACAATATCTACTATAAATTTCTATCCCTAAAATATGTTTAGAGGGAATTCCTTGGAGGTTTAATCTATGTGTGGACTTCTACAAGTTGATTATGGACTTCCACTGTCACCCATTCACCGTATTTACTCAATCTGTATGCTGACACAATCAACAAAAATGCTGGATTATATTAAGAAAAATGTAGCATCAGAATTGATGGAAGGCTAATTAACAATTTTTAATATGCAGATGACACAATCACTGCTGAAAAGGAGGAAGAATTGAAGTACTTACTGATGAAGATCAAGGATTGCGGCCTCCGCTGCAATAAATTTAAAAAACCCAAAATCCTCAAAACCGAACCAATAGGTGATGTGATAAATGGAGAAAAGTTTGAAGTTGTCAAGGATTTCATCTTCTTTGGATCCATAATCAATGCTCATGGAAGCAGCTACCAAGAGATCAAAAGATATGTTGCACTAGGTAAATTTGCTGCACAAAACCAGGAGTCTTGAAAAGCATTGACAACTAATCTGCACCTGGCCCAAGACATGCTATTTCCCATTGCCTCCTATACATGTGACAGCTAGACAATAAACAAGAAAGACAAAGAAGACTCAGTGCTTTGAATAGTGGTAATGGTTAAAAATATTGAAATTACCCTGGCTTCATAAAAAGACAAAGCGATCTGTATTGGAAGAAGTATGACAAGTGTACTGCCAGAGGCAAGGACAGGAAGACTTGGTCTCACAGGCTTTAGACATGTTCTCAGGAGAACCCAGTCCCTGGAGCAGCACAGCATTCTTTGCAAAGTAGAGGGGCAGTGACTGAAACAGTGGTTGCTGCAATGAGCTCAAGCATAAGAACAATGATAAGCATGGCAATAGTTAGTCCTATGGTGCATAAACTCACTATGAGTTAAAACAGATTTGTTGGAACCTAGCACCAGTAGTTATCAAGCCTAGCGAGGTTTATATAAAACCTTAGCTGTCAACATCACAAGACTATAAATAAGCGAAAAGATAATAAATGAAAGTTAGCACGAGGCAAACAGAAGAAGCAGTCTGTCAGTGGTAGAAGTTTAGCCTTCTGTCAAGGACCCTCATTACATTGACAGTGAATACATCTTAAATGCAGCCACCACACCCCTGTGAGTAAAGACAGTGTTTTGCTATAATCTTGACAGGTGATAGGTAAGCTATCAGACTTACACAGATTAAGAAGAAAGACCTGGTGATCTAATTCTTATGGAAAGAAACCAAAGAAAGCCTACAGTTAGCCGATTCACAACCTATCATGGGAAAGAGGGAAGATGAGAAAGCATCGTATTCCACAATGGATGGAGCTACTGGGGAATGAAAGCTGATTTGAAGGCAGCTAACAATGACCCGAAAACAATGCAGAAATGGCAGAATTGGAAGCAGAGAAGGCAGTCTAGATTGGAAAACATTGAATCCTTGGAATTTGGAGGTCAAAGTTCATGAGGCTTAAGAGCTCTTTGTGGATCAGACAGGATGGTAAGGAAGCATGCATCCCCAGGAGGAGCTAGTGAGAATGTTGGGGGAGCAGGGCTGGAAAATGAAAGGGGAAAAACCAAATGAGACTGTAATATTGGAAGACATCTCAATGCCAACCTGATCCCATGGGAAGAGCTGAAGCCTAAATTATAGCCCACATTTTGCTTAACTTTTATTACCCTAGGATCCTTGGTGGAGTAGTGATTACGCATTGGACTTCAATTGGAAAAAACCCTCAATTTGAAACCACCATCCATGCTATAAAGATAGGGGTTTCTACTCCTAGAAAGAGTTACCTTTTGAGAAACTCATATGGGACTGTTCTATCCTGTCCTCCAGGGTCTTTGCAGGTCAGTGCTGACACCATGACAGCGAGCTTTTGTATTTTGTTACCCTGGCACCTGCCAGTCTTTGATATTTTTCACCTCTCACTATATGAAAGAAAGTAAAAGCAGAGTAGAAATAAGACCAGATAACTTGACCTTATTTGTAGGCTCATATTCACTAGACACCCTCAGGAAAGAAATCACAAGAGTTAGGCACTAAGGATTGACCCCATTCAGTAGCGCCAGAAAGAAAGACAGGGAATCTTGTTGAAAACCCTGTGAAACCCAGTCCTCTTCTGACACAAAAGTGGTTACAATGATTGATTTTCCACTGCCTAAAACATAACAAATGTTATCCTAAGGATTTATCACCTGGATTATCAAACACTGAAATCCTCCAGGAAACTGGTAAGTTGGTAAGTAGTCACTGCTGTCAGCACACATAAGGTCTGCTCACTCTTGCTGCTTCAGATCAAGGTTAAGATGCTTCTCTGATTTCCCCATAGTATAACGCTCTGATTCTTCAGTGTCCTCGCATAGATACTGAGGTTTGGAATATCACCCATAGATGAGAGACTTTCAGGCCATTATTATATAATTTAAGGTGCTTCTTAATAGATCTTGTTCCATAACTTTTGTCCTTTAGAAGATAAACTGTCACAGTACTCTGGCAGAAAAAGCACATTTGAGGATTGTGATGGGTGATTTTTTTTCTACCTTATCTAGAAAGGTCAGGGCATTTTTAATAATGTCCTTGGACTGATTTAGTAAAGTGTTTTTTAATGACAAGTCACCTCATTTATCTTCTAAATACAGATATTTGATTGGAAACTTCGGAACATCAGCCTCTAAATCACTGTTTAGTGATATGCCCTAGGAAAAGAGGAGAAGATGATGTTCCTTCACTTAGTACAAATAGACATGTGGCTAATATTTACTCCTGTGTGTTCCACTGAGGCTCCTTTAATGACTGTTTTGACAAGCTAAATCTGCCTTACATCTAAGAGCTGTTTCACAGCATAGTAAGAGGAAGCTGCACCTGCAAGACAGTGAAGGAAAACAAGGAACATGGCGCCAGGACAGGCAGATTTACTTTTTCCACGCATCATTTGCATTCGAGTCAATTTCCAGGGAGAAGTGGATCAAGGCAGGGTCCTGCTCAGTCATGTTCATGGAGACTTGAAACTCTCTGTCCTCTACTGACTTCTAGGTGACTCCTCCTGTTTTACAAGGTAACGTGCCTTCTAATTCCAGAGGAGGGTGTTTGTGTTCTACAGAGATTTCAGGAAACAGTCATAGATGGGGCTTCCCAAAGTGAGACTCTACAGCAGAGTTTTGAGTTCTCACAGCTTATTTGGGAAGTGATTTCAGGAAGCACTAGGAAGGTACTGAAAAGGTGGGTAAAAAAAAAAGAATGTGTCATTGAGAAGATTATCTCTGTTAGAGAGTCTGGACGTCAATAAAACTGTTGGCTGCTCTGACTTGACTATGTTGCTAGAGTCTGTTAGGCTGGATTGATTAGAAAACAAATTTCTATCACACATTATATTGATAGCAGTAGATAGAAGTAATCAATATAATCCAAGTATAGATTCCTAAACACCATTATCAAAATAATCAAATCCAATCCTTTCTTATCTCACTATCTCATGCATAAGCAATATGGCCTTACGCTTCTGACTAGATCAAGCCATCGCCAAGTGCCATCGCCAAGTCTCCATCGCCAAGTCTCCATTAGTCCTTTATATTAATCAGCTGGATTTTGCCTCAGAGAAGTTCAAGAGATGTTTTTGACCTTTAACCTACAATTTAATATCCATTACATTCATTGGCTCCACTTCAGATAGGAATAATTAAATATAACTTTTAAAAATCAGACATTTCATTCCCCATGTCTTTCCCAGAGAGCATCTGTGTCAACCATGTGACCATATCTGATCTTTGTCTGTCCAAAGGAGAAAAATTCAATTGCATTCATGCTGTTTTCTTTTGCACCCCACTCCCCAGATGCCATGATGTGAGGCCAAATTGACTAGAGAATCAAATCCAGGGACACTCATACATCTGTATAAGAGAGAACATTATACCAAGAAGTAATTATATATTAATAAAGCATCCCAGGTCAAGTCCATCAATCCAATACTAGTTCATGAGTCCACGTCAGACTCATGCAATGATGCAGACTTTAGGAGCGGCACAGAGTGATGGGCGCAGAATCACATGGATCCAAGGTTGGTGGAGACGTGACAGGACTCTGGAAGCTTGCAGAGGCAGAGACCCAGCAAGTAGGAAGGTTAAGGGTGGTGGGGGCGAGGGCAGTTCTCTGTATCTCACAATCTTGTACCATGAAAGCATCATCAGTTTCGACTCCACCCTTAGCTAGGACTGCCTAGTTGACTTAACATCATCTAACTATGATAGAGGCTAGCATGGAGCTGGTTACATGAGGTTTAATCATATCATGAGAGATTGCCGCCAAACTACTGAGAACCCTGGCCCAGCTAATATGACCTAAAACTGAAGTATCAGGTTGGCCGGTTAGCTCAGTTGGTTAGAGCATGGTGCTAATAATGCCAAGGTCGCGGGTTCGATCCCCGTACGGGCCAGTATCAAAAGTTAAGTATCACACTCTCCATTTCATTTGTATGTCCATCCCTCTTTCAGTTTGCCTCAGAAACTATTCTTATGTAGAGCTCCAGCTACCATCGGACTCTTGAACATGAGTTGGACAGGTCTGGGATGCCTTCTAGATATGAAATTATTTCTTGATATTATTTTCCTTCATATACATCCATGAATATCACTGACTTTGCTTCTCTCAGCAACCCGGAGATGTGATGACACTTTAAAAATTTAAAGCCCTTTTATATGAGCAGTGTTTGGACATCTTCTGCATAGATTCAAGGAATTAAAACGAAGAGTTAATATACATTTTGCTTAGATTTATGTGGGGGAACATTGCTTTTTCACTAGATAAGTGTTTGAGCTTCAGTGGAATGCAACAAGGAAGAGCTAAAGAATTATTAGGACAATATAATGTCACCCCATTGTTGGAAGTACAGCCTTACCATTTTGACACTTTGGTAATTGTCTTTTAAAATCATCAATGTTATCACTCCAATAAGAATAATGAGTACAGAGCAGCATTTTTACATTTCTCCAATGGATGTTCTTGCATATAACTCTTGCAGGGAAGACTGAGTGTGTAACTGGAGATCTTGCCATAGCTATGCTTCCGACAGAGGAGAGAGATGAAAAAGTAAGCCATTCTCATACTCTTTTCAAAATCTCTATCATTACCTAGCTTATGTTGTATAGAGTTTGTAATAAGTTCTTCTAATAAGGTCAAAAGAGTTCATTTTATCACCTTTCCATACTGCTTTTGAAAAATTGTATATAGGTGTAAAATGCTTTCCTTCTGTCATTAGTAACTGACATGTCAGATTAATGACTGGCATGATTTTATAAGTTTATCAGCCATGCTCTTTTCTCTTTTATTTATTCTAGTTCAATTCTTTGAAAAAACATTGTAATATATCTAGGAGTTAAAATGATCATCAACTAGGAACTAAATTCTGTTCTGCTTGAAGAACCATCTAGAAGGGTCATTTGGGTATACACCATCCTTGTAAAATGACAGAGCATAAGTGGGAGGAATTAAATTATCTTATATATCTCTGCAGAAGGCAGTTTAGCAAAAGCATTTTCCCACCAAATTGCTCTTTAAAGGTTTTACTGCGATTTACAACTGAGAGATTAAAATGGCAAATAAAGAAAAAAAAGCAGGATTTCAGGCAAACTCCAGATAGTCATACTCAGTCAGGAGACCCATTTCTTTGGGAATTTGGGGGCTTCTAATATCTGTTGCAGTAATTATTACATAAAATAGCCATTTAATGTGTTTAACTTCATTTTTGCATATACTTCTTTTTTATTTTCTAATATCTTAAAATAATAGCCTTAAGAACTGGATATTAAGATGATGTCCATTCAACCTGAGGGTCTGAAAGTTCATCAATTTCTCAGAGACATAAGAATAGTAACATTTACAGTGAGACTTGATCCTAAGTCACCTTCTCTCTAATCCAATTTTTTTCCTCATCTGCTTTATTTTAAAATAAATATTTCATCAATATGAGCCCATAGAAATTTACATAACTGTAATCCAACTGTTCTATATAGCACTGCAATAAGAGAAAAATAGTATGGCATATAGGAAGAGTAGGGAACAAACGATTTTAAAAATTGGGTCTCAAGACTTAGTTCTCTATTACTTTGAATGGATTAGATAAGTTTGCCACTTTTGCAATTCTGAAACTTATTCCCTTGCATATTTCCTGAGGGCAAATAATAAAAGAGCAACCTCACTGTCATTGAATTTCTTCTGATTCATGGTGACTCTATAGGACAAAGTAGAACTGACCCTATAGGTCTCTAAGACTAAATCTTTATGGAAGCATTAAGTCTCATCTGCCACACCCCACCCCCTTACCCTCCCCCCCAACACACACACACACACACACACACTCCTTTTTTTTATCTTCCCTTCAATGCCAAAATAAACACCAACAAATCCAAACCCTAAATATCCCTAGGCCTCAATCTCCACATCTTCCTCAATTCTTTCCAAGGTTCTCTGCAATTAGATGACACGTGTTGGCACTATTTCATAGCCTGGAAAGGTGGACAACTAGCTGAGCAAGTTGATGTGTGGCTGGCGAAATGTGTGCAATCTTCTCTAAAGGATATTTCCCTTCTATTCTTATAGAAGAAAAATGTAGAAGATATTAATGGAGTTTCGGTAGCATCAGTCACTCTAACATATCTCCAGATTAATAATTATATTCATATTCTTATTTTGTGTGGCTACCACATCATTTCAAGAATGTCTAAAATTTTGACATTTATTACTTCCAAGAAGAAATGAAAAACAAAAGCCCTGCTCTGTAGGACTCCATCTGGAGGGATTCTAATGGAAATCCATACAGTGTTGTTTTAGGCTGGGTTTTCTGAAGAAACAAAACCAGTGACATTCATCTGTGCTTAAGAATTTTTGTTTGTTTGTTTCAAATCATCGGTGACTGTCCCGTTTCATTTCATTTTTGAATCACTTTATTAGGGGCTTATACAACTCTTAGAACATCCATCCATTGTATGAAAGCCACATTTGTGCATTTGCTGCCATCATCATTCTCAAAACATTTCCTTTCTACTTACCCTTGGTATTAGTGCATATTGTTTCCCCTCCCGCTCCACTCCTCCACCCTTATGAATACTTGGTAATTTATAAATTATTATTATTTTGCCACATTGTACACCATCCAATGCCTCCCTTCAACTACTTCCCTGTTATCCATACCTCAGGGAGAAGGTTCTATGTAGATACTTATAATCAGTTCATCAAGAAAGAAATGTCTAGGAAAAGACCCAGTCAGTTGAGCTCAGATCTATGGGTCAGATGCTAATGGAAGGCAGCTGCAGATTCACGTTGCAGCTGACCAATGAATCATGAAGGTGAAAGTTGGGAGATCACAGGATCCAAGGTTGGCAGGAAGATGACAGAGTGCTAACAGTTTCCAGGGTCAGCAAATCACATATGCCACCTGTCCCAAAAACCTGATACAGGAATTAAGAAGCAGGAAGGTGGAAGAGGGGCAAGAAAGAGGTCAACTGTCCACAACATCTCCTATAAATAGACCCCACCTGCAAGGAGGCTCTTTAAGTTGTATCCTAATTGAGACATTGGATCCGCCTTACTTAGGGACAGAAATAGCTAGTTTACACAAAATTAACCCATCACAGTTGCACAAAATCTGGGGAATTCACAGTTCATAACATCTCCGTTCATTGTTTAAATTTTCATAAATAAAAAAATGAAACAATGTTTTCTGAGACATTTGTATACGCTTATACAGTTGTATGAAATAGCACATGTAAATGACATGTGCCCTATGCCTAATTTCCTTCCACAGTAACATCTTATAAAACTTTAGAACATTGAAAATCAGGATGCTGATATTAATGTAACAAATATACGAAACACTTTCATCATACCAAAGATCCCTTATCGAGACTTTTCATAGCTATACTTCTTTCCTTATACTCCCTTATTCCTGGAAATCACTAACCTATCATCTTTTTCAGTAGTTTTAATTTCTAGGAATACTATACAAATAAAATCATAGAGTATGCAATATTTTCGTATTGACTGTTTCCACTCAGGTTATTTTTCTTGAAGGTTTATCCAGGTTATTGCGTGCATCAATATTTTGTTCTTCTTAAGCACTGAGTAGTATTTCATGGCATAGATTTATCAGTTTGTGAATTTATTGAAGGATACCTGGTTTATTTCCAGTGTTTGGATATTTAAACAAAGCTACTGTAAGCACTTGTGCACGTGCTTGCTTCAGCGACACATATACTGAGCACTTGTGCACAAATATTTATGGGAACTCAAGTCTTCATTTTTCTGAGACAAACATTCAAAATCATGTGGAGTAGTGACTGCTAATCGAAAGGTCAGTACTTGGGACCTACCACGTGCTCTTTGGGAGAAATATGAGAAAGTCTGCTTCCATAAAAGTTTACAGCATCATAAACCCTGTGGAGCAGTTTCTACTCAGTCTAACAGGCCACTATGAGACAGAACGACATGATGAGAATGAGTATGGTGAATTTATTTTTAACTTTAAATATGAACCACAGAATAGTATTTAAAATTTTTCTATTTTAATTCCCAATAGCGATTTATGAATGATCTGGTTTTTTGCATGCTCATAAGCACTCGGTGTCATTTTCTATTGTTTTACATTCTAATGGATGTGAAATCATTGTGGATGTGGGATCCACAGTGACTTTACGGTGCATTTCCTTAATGGTAATGCCATCGATCATCTTTTCAGGAGCTTGTGTTCCATTTGATTATCCATTTAAGGGAAATCTCTGAGAGTTTCTGCTAATGTTAAAATTGTTATGTAATGTTTAAAAGTTTACTGCTGAGTTTTGGACTATCGACCAGTATTTGGTTAGCTATATTGTCAGCGAATATATTTTCTCAATTGTAGTCAGTCTTTCCATATTTCAAAAAGGTTTTTTTTTCAGAGAAAAAAATGATTTAAAGATTAAGTTATTTATTCTTTATTTTGAAATAAACACTAAAATCCTTGCATAGCTCTAAATATCAACAGTTTTATCTTACAATTTTAAAATCATTTTATTTAAAAAAAAACACACAACTCTTATCACAATCAATGCATCCATTCATTGTGTCAAGCACATTCGTTGCCATCATCGCTTTCAAAACATTTTTATCTTACAATTGTATCTCGTATATTTGTTGTGTTATTTTTCGAGTTGTTTTGTAATGTTGCAATGAGTCCATGACTCATTTGCATTCATTTTATATAAGGTATGAAACTCAGGTAGATATTAATTTTTGTATTCTTAAAAGATGTCTAAATGCTCCAGCACCACTTGTTTAAAGGATATATGTTGGCATCACTGCCCTGGTGGTGGGAGTAGGAGGCCCAGCCTTTGCTCCTGTGAGCGGGAATTGAACCTCCATCCCAGTGGGCCACAGTCCCGCGCACAACCACCGTGCCACCGGGGCTCCGCCCTTAAAGGATATATTTAATATATGGAATTATGTTTGCTTCTTTTCAAAACTCAGGTGCCAAATATCTATGTAGTTCTATTTCTCCATTATTATTATTATTGCTATTTCACCCATTCCTCTTTTTGATACAGTTGACTACTGTATTCTTTCTTCTGGACAGGGTTTAGAACTCTAATTTCCAACATAGTGTGGAAACGAACCTCATTTTTCATGCTGTGATACCCAGGTGCCTCAAGCCTCTTCCTTTTTATAAACAAGGTTGTGCAATATACACATTGCAGGTTGTTAACATGCCTTCCTCTAATCTGTGTTCCACCTTCTCCTTCATGTAGTTCAGCTGTACTGATTATTTGTCCAGCATATACATTGAATGAGTATGGTGAGCAGATAACACTTTGACACACAGCATTCTTGATTGTAAACCATGCAGTATTCCATTGTTCTGTTTGCACCACCGTCCCTCCTTTATCCATGTACAGTATCAGCATGAGGAAATTGAAGTATTCTAGTATTCTTGTTCTTCTCATGGCTATTCATAGTTTGGTACAATCCACACAGTCAAGTGCTTTTGTATGGTCAATAAAGCACAAGTAAACATCTTCCTGGTATTCTCTGCTTTCAGGAAAGATCTGAAGTCAATAGTAATGTCCCCTGTTCTATGTCCTCTTTTGAATCTGATCTGAACTTCTGGCAGCTTCCTATCAAAGTACTGCTGCAACCATATTTGGAAAATCTTCAACAAAATTTTATTTACATGTGATATCAATGATATTGTTCTACAGTTTTTTTTCTTTTTTACAATTTTCACACTCAGGTCACCTTTCTTTAGAAAGGATAAAAATATGAATCTGTTCTCGTCAGTCAGACAGCTACTTCTGATTTCTTGGCCTAGACGAGAGAGTGCTTCCAGAGCTTTATTGGCCTCCTGAGACATTTTGATTATGTTGTGTGGCTGTAAGTACCCTCCAGTCAGTTCCAATTCATAGCAACCATATGTACAAACAAACAAAAGAAACAATGATTCCAATGTGTTACCATTTCTACAGTCATTGTATAGTTTTCTTTCTTGTTTCTTGGTATAGATTAATGAGTGTTTCCAATGTTTCATAAGCTTCTTTAAACATTTTCAATTGCTATTCCATCAAGCCCTAGAGCTTTGTCCATGGATCATGCCTTGAAAATAATTTGGACTTCTTCCTTCAGAGTCACTGGCTCATAATCACATGATACCTCTTGAAGTGGCTGAATGTTACCAGTTCCTTTTGACACAGTGACTGTGTATTCTTTCCGTCTTTTTTTGATGATTCATGCATCATTCCACATATGGAGAATAGAATTTTTCATTATTACAACTCAGGAGTTGAATTTTTATTTTAATTCAGTTTGAGTATGCTGAGCATGTTTTTCATTTTTGTTTTTCTAGTTTCCTGGTCTTTTCACACTTCACTATATTGACTATGTCTTCTAGAGCTTCCCTTTGGAATATGTGGTTGAGTTTTTTGATTCTTCATTTCTTTCTTTTGTCTAAGCTCTACTACGATGAATAACAATTGCAGTCTCTTTTCACATCCACTTTGGTTTTGTTTCCTTTCCTATCTTTTTAATGACCTTTTGCTTTCTGCATGTATGATGGTCTTGAAATCATTCCAGAGCTCATTAGGTCTTCTGCTTCTTTGCATCAAATCTGTCTTATCTGGGGGGGAGGGGCTTTTTTATCCCTAAACATAACCCTCATCGAATCTGTCTTAAGGTGTTCTCAAATTCAGGCAGGATATATTTCAAGTTATATTTTGGCTTTCATGGATTTGTTTTAATTATCTTCAACTGTAATTTGAATTTGCATATGAACAATAGTCTATTCCACAGTCGGGCCTCAAACTACGTTTTTGTTATTTATAATGAGTTCTCCGTTGTCTCTTCCCACATATAAAGTGAGTTTAATTTCTGTGTATTTCATTTGAGAAAGTCCATGTGAATAATATCCCTTTGTGTTATTGAGAAGGATGTTTTCAACAAAGAAGCCATTGGTCTAACGGTATTCTCTTTTCATGAATCTTTAAATTCACTTCTTTTTTTTTAATTTATTTTTTCTAACTTCATTTCTATCACCAATGCCATACTTTCCAACTATCATTCCTTCCTCTTTGTTTTCAACTTTTGCATTCCAGTCACTATTAAGTTTTAGTGCATCTGTATTGCATATGTTATCAATTTTAGAATGAAAATGTTGACAGAAATATCTGTATTACTAGCTGTAGGAACTGGTGAAATAAGGCACTAAAAACTTCATGAACAGCAAGGAAATGTTGCAAGATACTGAAATTTCTTGACTCTGTTAGAGGGCCCTGCTAAGATGTGCCTTAGGTTTTTGATTTCCAGAAACTCAGTGAAAATAAATGACTTTTTAAAGAAAAACATTATGTTGAGGGTAATTCATTAAGTGGCAATGGACAGGTAAAGAGTGACTCAAAATCCCTGAAGCAGCAACAACAACAACAACAAAAAACTGACACCAAATTGATTATGACTCAGGTCAACGTCATGTCTTTATATGTGCTGAGCAGAATGACGCTACATAGAACTGCCAAGAAGATTGCCAGGCCTTTCTTCTAAGGCACATCTGGGGTGTTTGAATTATTAGCCTTTAGGTTGGTAGTTGGCACTTAACTCATGGTAGCACCCAGTGATCCTAGTAGCTCACTGGAATATTTGTATTGAGGGATCGTTCCAGCATGTCTAGAAGTGTACATTTAAGCAGGGGAGAAGAATAGACAGTAAGGGCTTGTGCCTACTGTACTATGCTCCCTAGCTAATGCTCCACATAATGTTTGCCTGATGGAACACAAGTTACAACAAGCACACTACTTAAAGCTAAACACAACAGAATGGCAGTTGGAGACAAAGAATGAGAGAGAAAAATTATGATAGACATTTAATATCTTTTTTTTAAAAAAAACACTGACCTTTTGGAAATATCACTGTGTACATTTAAAATATTAATAAAGGTTCATGCTGCTAGTAGGCAAAGGGTTGTTGTCATGTGTGACCTTTTATTGAAGTAAAAGAAAATTGACGGTTTTATTAGCAGTAGAAGATTACTAGGAAAAATGTAAAGAAGGAAGAGAAGCTGTCATGGTAGTAATTCATTACACAAGCTGACTATTACAGTGGTTGGGACAAGAGGAGATTAAATGTGACTTTTGAACCTCATGCATGGTAGCTTGTGTAAGTTAATGCTAGCCTAAGAAGGGACTATACATAGTCTTTCTATCTTGGCAGAATTGTGTCTTTACTTCTCCCTCTATTATGAATTTATCTATAGTCTTCCAAATTAAGGTTGTAAATCCCAACCTCTGCCTATGATTATAATCCAGTTTAGAAATGGGTATTTTGCTACTGAATAATAGTTTTTAGTTTTTTTCAATATAAAACAGATTTAACAAGCAAAGAGAAGAGATGTAAAAGAAGAAAGATCCCAAGTCACATGAATATTATCCATGACCAGAAGCTCAGAAAAAGAAAGGACCTCCCTCCAGAGAGAAAAAAGTCAATAATCTAAAGTCTATAGTCAATAATCTCTAAAGTCAATAATCTAAGTTCAGACTTTTAGACTCTTAAACTATGAGAAAATCAATTTCTATTTGTTTAAGCTATCCACTTTTGATATTTCTATTATAGCTACATAACTAAGATATCCTTTCTTTATATTTTAGTTAAGACATCCCACAAAAACATACAAAGTAGCTATAGTCTATTAACATTTTGGCTTACTTATTCATTCATTTTACAAAGATGTATTAATGTCTGTAGATGCAGTCCAGCTGATTTTCTCTCATGTACAACAAGCTGAAACATTGCCAGTTTTGGATCATCCTCACAATTATTGTATTTGAGCTCATTTCTGTAGCCATTGTGCCCATCTACTTCAATAAAGATCTTTCTTTTTTTCCATTGACCCTCTACTTTCCCTTTTCCAGTGATTAAACCATCCAATAACATGTCCAAAAAATGTGAGACAATGTCTTTCATCTAAGTGTCATTCTAGAGTGCTTTCTCCAAGACAGTTTAATTTGTTCTTCTGGCAGTCTACTGTGGCTTGAGTAGGTACACCTTAATTTCCAAATGATATCTTTGTTCTTCAGCAAGATTAAAAGTCTTGTGTAACAAATTTCCCAAATCTTCTAAATTCTTGACTCTCCTTCTATGAGTATTGACTGTGGATCCAAGTTAAATGAAGCCCTTTATAACATCAGTTTTTCTCCATCTACTATGTCATTTATTGGTTCAGCTATGAGAATTGTTCCTTTACTTTGTGTTGAGTTGTAATTCATATTGAAGGCTATAGTATTTGATCTTCATCAGTAAGTGCTGCAAATCCTCTTTGCTTTCAGTAAATACAGTTGGGTCATCTACTAATTCTAGCTTATTAATGAGTCTTTTTCGAATCCTGATGCCACTTTCTTCCTCTCATAGTCCAAAGTCTAAAGTGATTTTTTCAGCATACCAAGAGAATAAGCATAGTGAAAAAATATAATACTGATGCACAATTTTGTGGCTTTTAAAGCATCCAGAATCCTCTTGATTTTTTTTGAAAGACTGCCTCTTGATTTATTTCTAAAGTTCTGCCTGAGCACGATGAAGTGGTTTTTTTTAAAGTTATCAATAGTTAGTTATTATTCTGACATTCAAATACTTTTGCATATTCAATCAAACACAGGTAAGCATATTTTTAGTAATCTCTGCTTTTTGCCATGATCTGACATCAGCAATATCATTCATTTCACTTCATCTTCTGAATCCAACTTAGTAGCTGCAGCTGTTTATGAATTATCAGTTAAAGTCTGCATGTAGATGTATCAATGATATTGTTCGATAACATCCAGATTCTGTCAGGCCACTTTCCTTCAAAATGAGCATAAATATTTATTTCCTCCTGTCAGGTAGCTGTTTTTCAAATCTCATGACATAATCTACTAAGTGCTTCCAGAGTGCATTAATTTGTTGAAACATTTCAATTGGTATCCTGTCAAATACTAGAGACTTGCTTTTTGATTGCTGTTTTGACTGTGCTTGTATTTCTTTTGTCAATACCATCAGATATTGATTATATGCTACATATTGAATAAATGAATGCCAAGCAATTCTTCATGGTATAATCAGTGACTCTATTTCTTTTACTTTATATTTCCTCCATCATTCGATATTTTATTCAAAAGCTTCTTCAATATTTCAACATGAAATTTTCTTCAGGTCTTTCAGCTTGAAAAATTCTGACCCTCTTTTCCCCTTTCCCTCCCTTATGTCTTTACACATTTAAGTGTAATACCTTGCCACATCTTCCTCTGAATAGTTTCTTCCATTTCTTTTAATTATTCTACTTTTAAGAGAATGCTTAAGAGTCTCTTCTGAAATCCATGTTGATCTTTTCTTTCTTTCCTGTGTTTTTAGTGACTGTGTACTTTACCTTTCATGTTTGTGATGTCATCCCACAACAAGTCTAGTTTTAGTTCATTTGGTCCTATGTCAAATCTGGTTTTGGAGATAGTCTCTAAATTCAGATAGAATATATGCAACGTTATATTTTGCCCCTTGTGGATTCGATTTTCTTCATCTTCAACTGGAACTTATGTATGGATTGCCTATTGATTGTCTGTGCTATAGGGGGCTACCAGCCTTGTTTGACTGATGGTACTGAGCTAATCCCTTCCCACATATGTAGACTATTTGGCTCCTGTGTTTTTTCATCTGGTGAGTTCCATGTGTACAGCTCTTGCTTAAGCTGTTGAAAGGGATATTTCAGTAATAATTTATTAGTCTTGCAAAATTCTATAATGCTATCTCCAGCTTCATTTATATTATCAAGGCCCTACTTTCCAACTACTCATTTTTTTCTTTGTCTTCCCAACTTTTACATTCCAATTCTCTAGTAATTATTAAGAATATTTTATGTGTACAGTCAATATTCAGATGAAGAAACTGATGGAATTTTTCAATTTCTTCATCATAGACTTCTAGGATTGTATTAAATGATCATCTCTATAGACTAATTCCTGAAGTGGCTCATGTTTTTCTTTATCATATGCTGTCTTAACTCAGAAACTTGGAAGCTCTGGTGAAACCTATCCATGATGGTTCCCACTACTGGTGGTGTTTGAAATGGTATACTGTCCAGCATCACAGCAATCTGTAAGACATGGTTGGGGGTGGGGAGAGGGGCTCAGATGGGTGATACGGGAGAAGAAAAGGGGGAGAAGGAAGTGGGAGCTAACAAACCTAGGGACAAGGGAGCGACAGGTGGTCCAAAATTGATGGCGAGAATGTAGGAGACTGAGGAGAGCTTGATCAAGGTAACGTAATGGAGAGAAATGACTGAAAGCTGAATGAAGGCCAAGCATGATAGTAGGGCAAGAGGAAAGTAAAAGGAAAGAAAGGAAAGAATAAGGAGGCAACGGGCATGTAGCGCACCAAATGCAGGCATGTACATATGTGACAATATTTTCATATAATAACAGGGAAATAGATCTATGTACACACGTTAAGTATTAAGATAGCAGACATTGGTCCTCTACTCAACTGTTCCCTCCATGCAAGCATATTTTCTTCTATTAAACCAGCATTCTGTGATGATCATCTTCCGAACAGAATTATTGAAGACAAAATCGGTGCATAAGTAAACATGGTGAAGAAAGCTGAAGGTGCCCTGATATCAAAAGACATAGTGTTCAGGGTCTTACGGGCTTTAAGATAAACAAATAAGCAACCGTCTAGTTGAGAAGCAACAAAGTCCACATGGAAGAAGCGCACCAGCTTGTGTGATCATGAGGTGATTATGGGATAAGGTATCAGGCATCGAAGAACCAGAACAAAAAAATCTTTCAACTTGAATGGAGGGGAGTTCAAAATGGAGACCCAAAGTCCATCTGTAAACAGTTGGGCATCCCCTTACAGAAGGGTCACAAGGAAGAGACAAGTCAGGCAGGTTGCAGTGCAACCCTTATGAAACAACCCACTTTCCTCTAGTTCTTTAATGTTCCCACCCCCTCCCCCACTATCATGACTCGAATTCTACTTTACTAATCCAGATAGACTTGAGTATGTACACCAATACAGATAAGAACTGGAAACACAGGGAATACAGGACAGATTTTAAAAAACCCAGGACCAATGATGAGAACAGCTATATCTGGAGGGTAAGGAGAAGCACGGGGGAGATGGGGGAACCAAACACAATGATCAAACACAATGATCTATGTATAATCTCCTCTAGGGTGATGGACCTCAGCCAAGTGGGTGAAGGGAGACATCAGTCAGTTTAAGACATGAAAAAATAATAATAATTTCTAAATTATTGAGGGCTCATAAGGAAAGAAGGGTGGAGGAGGGAGAGGAATAAAAGAAGAGCTGGTATCAAGAGCTCAAGTAGAAAGAAAATGTTTTGAAAATGATGATGGCAACAAATGTACAAATGGGTGTAACACAATGGATGCACATATGGATTATGACAAGAGCTGTATGAGCCCCCAGTAAAATGATTTAATAAACTAAAGATGCCACAGCATGACTTACTGACAGAGAAGTGGTGGGAATATTTATTATCAATAATATGTTGGACAAAATTTTAATTTTAGAGGAATCAATGATGAATAAAATAGGAAATATCTTTGATTTGGAGAAACTTATCCCAATGGGGAAGATAGAAAATAAGATAAATTTGAGGGGCTGAGCCCCGGTGGCGTAAGTGGTTGAGTGCGGGACGGTGGCCCATGAGCTTGGTGGTTCAAATCCAGCGGCGGCTCTCAGGAGCAGCACTGGGTAGCGCCTACAGTCACCAGAGGCAGTGACGTCCACAAAAAAAAGAGACAAATTTGGGGCTCAGCAGATTGCAGGTATTTATTTTGCTCAATTTCTTTCCAAGCAATATATCAGTCTCTTAAAAGTGCATTTTGTTAACATGCAAATATCTGCTCTATCTAGTTGCATTCTCAGATTTCCAGATAAGCAAACTATAAACAGAAAAGACTCTAATTAACAACCTACCTAATAACTACCTATCTATCTAATTTATTTCAAGTAGAGATAATGGCAATAATAAATTAAATAATTTAAAGGTCATGGTGCATATATTATTGAAGTAGCAAGAAAGTATGGTTCAGAAGGGGATGTAATGTTTCAGGCAGTACATCAAGGATTTTGCACACACAAAAAGGGACTTAAGGCATTACTATGCTCTTGAATAGAATTTAAGTACCTTGAAGTAACAATTCATGACCTATGCTTCTACAGACTTCCCATGATCACAGATCTGTCCTTTTCAATTGTAAATGCTCTACAGTTTTCTGCTGACTTACAAATAAGCTGATAGTTAAAAATACAGCAAAAACTGAGAGGTTCCTTATTGATACTTTTTTATCATATGATTTAAAGCACATTGAAATACAACATTTGCTTTGATCAGGTTGATAGGTGACATTTCAGGTTCTGAAAATTGTCCCTTCTGTTCATATATTCCCTTGCTACAGACCCATTTCTCTTTGTCTACACCAGGGGTGTCTCAAACTATGGTCCGCAGGCCACATGCAGCCCACGGAGTAATTTATCTGGCCCACTTGGTGATTTTGCTGCCATTGCTATTCTACTTAGCAGCCAATCAGCCAGGACCTGCCGTGAATTTGTTCACAGTTTTTTGGGTTTCTTTTTAACTGTAGTACGTCCCTTCAACAGTCTGAGGGACAGTGAGCTGGACTCTATTTAAAACATTTAAGCACCTTTGCTCTGCACAAAGCAGTGTACATCCTTTGGTCTAGCTGGATTTGTAAGATAAAACTGGGATCATGATAGTGGAAGAGAGAAGAGCATTAAAGAACTAGAAGAAAGTTGTATGCTTCATCTTTGCTGCACTGTATACTGACTGGCTCATCTCCCCCCCATGACCCTTCTATAAGAGAAAGTCCAGTTGTTTACAGATGGGTCTTGGGTCTGCAATCTGCACTTCCCCTCACAATGATATGATTTTTTTCCTTGGTGCCTGGTACCTGATCCCATTGACACCTTGTGATCACACAGGGTGGTGTGCTTCTTCCATGTGGGTTTTGTTGCCTCTCTGCTAGATGGCCACTTGTTTATTTTTAAGAATCCAAGCACTTTGTCTTTTGATAACCAGGCACCATCAGCTTTCTTCACCATTCTTGCATATGCACCCATTTGTCTTCAGCAATCATGTTGGGAAGGTGAGCATGATGGAATACCAGTTTAATAAAGTGTTCTTGCATTGAAGGGATATTGAGTGGAGGCTCAATGTCTATCTGTTACCTTAATACTAAACTTATAAATATGTGTACATAGATCTATGTCCCCATAACCATATAAATATATTTATATTTACATATGTACATGCCTGTATTTAGAACTCTATAAATGCCCTTTGTGTTTTAGTCCTTTCCTCTATTTCCTTTTACTTTCACCTTGTCCCACTATTTGTTCAGGCTTCATTTGGGTTTCAGTAATTCCTCTCGGTTTCAATGCCCTTGATCAATCCCTATTAGGTCTCTAAAATCCTCCTTGCTACCATTTTAGGATCACATGTTGTTCCCTTGTCCCCAGGTTAGTTAACACTACTTCCTTTCCCCCAACCCCCCTCTCCCATGTCCCTCCAGTAACCATCCCATTGTTTTCTCCTCCAGATTGTTTATTCAGCCTATGTTATCTAGCAAGACAGCAGAGATAATAATATACACACAAAAAAACAAGACAGTGCAAGACAAAATGATAAAAACAAAAACCGACAACAACCAAAACCAATGACAAAGAATAAAAGCCTGTACATAGTTCAATGTCAGCTTGTTGACATTTAGTAGTGTTTTCTGGTCAACTCTGATGGGGTACCAAGTCTTGAACCCAAAGTTTTTGATTCTCTTTGAGGACTTCCTTGTTCTGCTCCCCTCACTGTTCTGCTGCATTCCCATAGTGTTTTGCTTTGGTGTGGTGGGTCAGATGGGGCACAATTTCCACACTGTCTCTTCGGTGTTGTCCCCTGTAGATCCATGGGTCAGTGAGGGATGCTGTGTCTCATAGTGGGGCTAGCCATACAGTCCTCTCTATACAGAGTGCTCTGAGCAGGAATATCACCCTCAAGATTTGGTAGGTCATGATGTGACAGCTCTTCTTCTGTAGTGAAACCCTGAATCTATTTATCCTACTTGATAAGAATTCATCAAATAGTTGACATCAAAAAGTTTAATAAAAAAATCTCTAAACTTCCTTTCTGCATAAGTGTATCAAGAAATCTGTATGTTGAGAAAACAAATAGAGAAACCGAATTGTATGAAGAAGAATGCAGTATTAGGATTTTAGGAAACTTTATTAACAACGTGATATGCAAATGGTCCAACCTTGCTTGCTGAAAGTGAGGACTTGAAGCCCTTGCTGATGAGGATCAAGGATTGTAGCCTTCAGTGTGGATTACAACTCCATGTCAGGAAGAGAATATTCACAACTGAACCAATAGGTAACATCAAAGGAAATGGTGAAAAGTTGATGTTATCAGGAATTTTGTCTTGCTTATCTCTGCAATCAATGCTCAGGGAAAGAGCAGTCAAGATGCAGTAAAAGATGCATTGCATGGGCTAAAACTGCAGCACAATACCTCTTTAGAATATTGAAGAGCAAGGATGTTACTTCGGGAATGAAGGTGTGGCTGATCCAAGCCATGGCATTCTCCTTTGCCTCATATACATCTGAAAATTCAACCAAGAACAAGGAAGACTGAAGTAGAAATAATGTATTTGAATTAGGTTGTCAAAGAAGAAGATTGACTATACCATGGCCTGCTACAAGGAAAAACCAATTTTATTGGAAGAAATAAGACCAGAGTGTTCCTTATAGTCAAGGATGGTAAGACTTTGTCTTGTGTACTTTGGACATGTTTTCAGGAGAAATGAGTCCCATGAGAAGAAGGACATGCAGCTTGGTAAGTTGGAATGGCAGTGAAGAAGGAGAAGATCCTCTATAGGAGGGGCTAACAGTGACTGCATTCAGTGGCTCAGGCATAGAAGCAATTTAGAAGGCGGCACAGGTCCATGCAGTGTTGTATTCCATTGTATACAGAGTCGTTTTAAGTTGGTGCCAACTCTTAGTCACCTAACAAAAACAGCAGCAGCAAAAATAGTAGAGTATCTACAGAATATTAGAGACTTACCAAAAAATAGCTGGATTACTCAATACAACAAGAATAACTATAGTATACAGCAATGTGGGGTGTGTGTGGTACCTCTGACCTCCTCTGTCTTCCTTATTGCCGGAGGCAGAGATCAGACCAGCCTCGATTCTCCAGTGTTCTTTACCCATTTTGACATCCCTCATTCTTTCACAACAATCTGTTTCCATTCTTAGATATTTCACTGTGCTAGCTACACAGAACACACAGACAGTAATCATTGTTAAGAGTGGGGAGAGGTTATTAGAAAAGCAATTAAAGATTATTAATAAATGCTAGAAGCAAAAAAATAAAGAATCAGAAAACATTAAGGACACAGTCATTCATCCTAAGTAACATCTCTCTTCAGCCCATATCCATGCCCTTCTTTCTGGTCCTTAGCAACGTGCTATATTGACATCACTCTGTGTGCCAGAAAATCAGCATGGTGCTCTGATCCACAATCTGATAGTCTTCGTGCTAGTTTTCTAGGTTTTGTTTTACTTTCTCATGATTTTCTGGCTTTGGTCTTTGGTAATCCTTGTCTTTGTCTCCATAACTTTACACAGAGATCCTGAACATGCTCTTCCAATGGTTCTGGCATGTTTCTGTCTGTTCCTGCTTCAAAGACAGCTCAGTAGATATGAAAAAAACTTGGGTAATGTGCAACTTAGTTCTCAAAGTGATATCTTTGTTCTTCAACACTTTAAAGAAGTTTGTGCAACAGATAGTACTGGAAAATGACTCTCATGTTAGAAAATACTCAAAATACCATTGAGGAAAAACTTCTTTCTCAAAGTAGAATGGGCAATAATTTTCTGGGTAATATTTTCAGGGCCTTCATTTTCTGTTAGGGCATGATTCAAAATAAAAAGAAACAGCTACTGGTATCAATTAATTACTGGAATGTGGAATGTGCAAAATAAGTATCTGGAAAAACTGGAAGTTGTCAAAATGACTCAGATTGCAGCAAGATCTATATCTAATGCACCAGTAACAACATGCACTGATATGACAATTTTGAATCAAAATTATATGGTTTACTAAGCCAAGAATGTCAAATTCCAGAGAAATAGTATCACATTCATCATCAAAAGGGACATTTCAACATTTATCTTGAAGTGCAATGCTGCCTCTGATGGGATAATATTAATATGTATATAAGGAAATTCAGTTATACCATTGTTATTCAAATTTTTGCAATAGCCACAAATGTCAACAATAAGGAAACTGAAGAATTCTAACAACTTCTTCAGTCTGAAGTTTATCAAGCATGCAATCAAGATATATTGATAAGCATTGGCCTTTGGAATATGAAAGTTGGAGGCAGAGGAAAGAACCATGTTTCAAAAATAAGGCCCTGTTCATAGAAACAAATCTGGAGATAATATGACAAAATTTTGTAAGATCAATGACTTGATCTTGACTGCAAATATCATTTTTAAAAACTTAAATGGTAACTATGTATGTCAACTACGAATGATCAAATGTGCAGGAATCGAATGACTTCATCAAGAAACTCAATACAGCATCAAAAATGAGACTGGGTCTAACTATAGAACAGAACACATTTGTTCATATGTAAGTTCAGATGAAGTTTTCCTGGTGGCTCAGTGATCTACACATTGATCAGCTAACAAGAGGTCATTGGTTCAAATGTCAGTTGTTCTGAGGCAGAAGATGGGACTGTCACTCTTAGTAAAGATTTAAAGACTCAGAATCTTGAAAGAGTAGTTCTACTCTGTTCTCTAAGGTAATTTATAAATAGGTAGTAACTCAATGCCAGTAAGTTTGTTTTGTTGTTGCATTTGAAGAAATTTAAGATGAGTACACCAGAACCAAATTAGAATCTTGAGTATATACCACCTGAACTTTGATCATATCTAAAGAATAAGTCTGACTCATTGAACACTTAGGACAGAAGACCTAATAAGCTATAGGACAACTTCATACATACATCATGTATGAAAAATCAGAAAATTCATGTCAGTTATATTTTGTTCACTCAAAATTGTGTGAATATGTACAGGTGGATTCCAACTTATCATTTAACTCACAGCCTGAAAATGCCTCCTTGAAGATGTGGAATTTTAATAAGAGAGACATTAGAATCTTCTTTTCTCTGGACCCTCAACTTCTCTGCTTCTTGGATTTTGAGTCTGCCTCCAAGGACTGCCACATGTGTGTGGCCAACCCATGTTCCACTGACCTCAGATCCAATGGATTATGCATTCATGAGCCTGTGATATCCTCATTCCTACTTAATCTTCCTGCATTATTAACTTGCAACTTCATGAGTCTGGAAAGGGATCTAGCTAGCATAAGACCCATGGACTTGGGTTAGACTAGGTTATGATACCTCCTTGATATGAAATTTTTTCTTATACATATATAAGTGTCACTGCTTTTGCTTTTTAACAATCCAGTCAAATACACATTCATTTAAAAGACATGGAATAAAGAAAATATCAGAGTAAATGTCAACAGAAACTCAGAAATCACTCTTCATCATAGATTGGATTAAACCAATAGAAAACATGGTGAAGTACAGGAACTGGACAAAAGATTTCTATGACTGTATGAGAAGTCAAGGTAAACTATAATAATAAAACATGCAATGACCTGGCATAAGAAAATCAGAAAGACATAAAGAAGCATGCTTATCACATCTCAAGGATAAGGAACTGAAGAAAACCAGAGCCTCAAGTTGAGATATTGAAAGAATCTATGGACAATATATTGACGGATGCAAGGAGCACTAAAGAAGATGGAAGAAATAAATGATACCAATGTGCCGAAAAGAACTAGTCAACATTCAATCATTTCTAGAGGTCTCATATGATTGAGAGCAAATTGTATTGAAGGAAGAAGTCCAACATGCACCAAAGACATTAGGGAAAAACAAGTTTCCAGGAACTGATGAAATTGCCATCAAAATGTTTCAATGAACACTGAAAGCACTCGTTTGTCAATGTCGAGACATTTGGAAGTCAACTATATGACTAACTGATGGGACAAGAACTAGACGTATACTCAATACAAACAATGGTGACCCACCAGAATGCAGAAATTATTAAATAATATTATCACTATCAGGGGCAAGTGAATTTTCCTGAAGATAATTCAGTAATGGTTGCAGCATTACATCAACAGGGAGCTGCCAGAAATTCAAACTAGATTCAGAAATGGAGCTGGAATGAGAGGTATAATTGCCGATGTCAAATGGACCTTGGTTCAAATCAAAGAATACCAGAAAGATGCTTGCTTGAATTTTATTGACTATGCAAAGACATTTGATGGTGTGGATCATAAAAATTATACATACTTTGAGCTGTGGTATCAAATTTTATTGAAGATTTATTAACATTTGTCCATATACAGATGACACAACCTTGTCTGCTGAACGTGGGGAAGGATTTGAAGTACTTGCCAATGAACATCAAGGGCTGCAGCATTCATTAAAGATCACAACAGCAATGCAAAGAAAAGTCAACATCTTGCAAATGTGTCAATATGCAAAGAGAGCCCTGGGACCAGCCATTCCTTATGAGGAAGGTGACACAACATAGTCTTTTAAAGTATTACCTTTTTGAATGGAGCAGTCAGTGGGGATCTGGCCCCCAGAGCACAGGAAGAGCTCCTGAGAAACTACCAAATAGGCGCTACCAGGGGGAAAACTATACTTCCCTTGGAAGTTAGGGCTGGAAAAAACTGACAGAGCTTAAAAGTTAACAACACTGACTTCTTTTTTTAAAGTTGTATATCAGCGACATCTGTTGATAGTTCCTGATTCCTCTTCAACATTGACAAATGGCACAAGCTGTTTCTGTGCACTCTCCCTCCACTGCATAAGCTGATCCTTCCTGTCCCCCATTAAAACTCACCCCAGCCAAAACTCTTGATGTTTTGGCCTCTTGTCTCCCTGGGTGAATAGCAGACCATACATATAGCCGGATGCACACATATTAACCAACCAAACCACACTTTCCCCCATTGATATATTTTTTCATATTTCTTCCTTCTCTGGCGCCCTTCCCTTCACCCATACCACCCATCTGACCCAATAGATTTATATACGAACCAACCCCTCCAAAGCATCAGGAAACCCCACCCAGCATGGGTGCAGTTTGTGTTTGTATTTTATTCTATTTTCCTTTGTGATTCTCATTTTCTCTTGCCATGTGGCCCTGCCACCTACAAACCTAAACAAGCAACACCCACTCAATCTATTTTGTTTTTCATTTCAAATCAGCCTATTTTTCCCTTTTTGCCCAAGGGAACAGACCCACTCATGCTGCCATAGCAACAAAACTCCATATCCACATCTAACTCATGCCACATTTTTTCCCTTCACCTCTATCCTCAAAATATATAAAATTTTGTTTTCTACCCATTTGTGATTTTTTCTTCCACTTTGCTTTTTTATTTTTCATTCTTTAATTCACTTCTTTTAAAAAATATATAGATATATAATTTCTCTTCTTATGGTTAGATTATTTCATTAAACTTTTGTCCTGCTCAATCACAACCTCTTTTTTCTCGATATCCTTTACCTGGTGAAATGTAATTCAATTATATTTAAGATTATTACTACCCTTCTATATTTTATTTTTCCTATAAGCTTTTGGTTTATCCAGAGGTCCTTTTGTTATTACAATTATTACTTTTATTTTATTGTCTCTCTCCATAGTCCCACCTTCCTCACTTACCCACTCTCTCTTTTTCACCATTTCTGTACCATATGATTCTGGCTATTAAGCCTCTCTTCTTTTATTCAAGAGAGCCAACTACCAATACATGACTAAGCAGCCCATTTACAATAATAGCTGCATGACAATGCAAGAGAACCTCAATCAACTACTGTACAAACTCATGCACATACACACACACAATCAGGAAAAAAGAAACTCACATAACCAAAGATCAATCAAGACCAATGAAGTACTCTGTAATGGAGGCTGTGGAACTACAGAAATAGAATCCAAGAGACTGCTATTTAGAAACTATAAAGAAATGAGGGGAATAATTTGGAGAAAAAAACTGAAAGAATTGAAAAACTAG